>JANJXV010001183.1:110000-120000 GCA_024803745.1 Megascapheus bottae | reverse complement strand
GGATAGGTGTTTTGGTTAGGGTTACGTTTAGGGTTAGGTTAGGGTAAGGGTTAGGGTTTTGGTTAGGGTTAGGGTTAGGATAAGGGTAAGGGTTAGAGTTAGGTTTAGGGTTAGGGTGAGTGTTAGGGTTAGGGTTAGGGGTTAGGGTTCGGGTTAGGGTTAGTGTAAGGGTTAGGGTTAGGGTTTGGGTAAGGGTTAGGGTTAGGGTAAGGGTAAGGGTAAGTGTTAGGGTTAGGGTTATGGTTAGGGTTAGGTTACATTAAGGGTAAGAATTTGGGTTAGGGTTAGGGTTAGGGTTAGCCTTAGGGTTAGGTTTGGGGTTAGGGATAGGGTATGGTAAGTCTTAGGGTTATGGTTAGGTTTAATGTTGGGGTTAGGTAAGGGAAGGGTTAGGGTTAGTGTTAGGGTTAGGGGTTAGGGTTTTGGTTAGGGTTAGGGTTAGAGTAAGGGTTAGGGTTTGGGTAAGGGTTAGGGTTAGGGTTAGGGTTAGGGTGAGGGTGAAGGTTAGGGTTAGGTTTAGGGTAAGGGTAAGGGTGAGGGTTAGGATAGGGTTAGAGTTAGGTTTAGGGTTAGGTTAAGGGTAAGGTTTAGGGTTAGGGTTAGGGTGAGGGTTAGATTAAGGGTTAGGATTAGGGTTAGGGTTAGAGTTAGATTTTGGTTTGGTTAAGGGTAAGGGTTAGGGTTAGGGTTAGGGTTAGGGTTAGGTTAAGGTTTAGGCTTAGGGGTTAGGGTTAGGGTTAGGTTTAGGGTAAGGGTTTTGGTCAGGGTTAGGGTTAGGGTAAGGGTTAGGGTTAGGGTAAGTGTTAGGCTTAGGGTTAAGGTTATAGTTAGGGTTAGGGTAAGGTTTAGGGTTAGGGTTAGGGTAAGGGTAAATGTTAGGGTTAGGGTTAGGGTTAGGGTTAGGGTAAGTGTTAGGGTAAGGGTTAGGGTTAGGGTTAGGTTTAGGGTTGGGGATTAGTTTTCGGTTAGGGTTATTGTAAGTGTAAGGGTTAGGGTTAGGGTTCGGGTTAGGGTAAGTATTAGGGTTAGGGTTAGGGTTAGAGTTAAGGAAAGGGTTAGGGTTAGGGTTAGGGTAAGGGTAAGGGTTAGGGTTAGGTTTAGGGTTAGGGTTATGTTTAGGGTTAGGATAAGGGTAAGGGTAAGGGTAAGTGTAAGGGTAAGAGTTACAGTTAGGGTTAGGGTTAGGGTAAGGGTTAGTGTTAGGGTTAGGTTAAGGGTAAGGTTTAGGGTTAGGGTTAGGGTTATGGGTAGGGTAAGGTTAAGGGCAAGTGTTAGGGTTAGGGTTAGGTTTAGGGTAAGGGTAAGGGTTAGGGTTAAGTTTAGGGTTAGGGTTAGGGTTAGGGTTAGGGTTAGGGTTAGGTGTAGCGTTAGGGTAAGTGTAAGAGTTAGAGTTAGGTTTAGGGTTAGGGTTAGGGTTAGAGTTATGGTTAGGGTTAGGGTAAGGATAAGGGTTAGAGTTAGGGTTAGGTTTAGGGTTAGGGTTAGGGTTAGGGTAAGGGTGACGTTTAGGGTTACGTTTAGGGTTAGGGTTAGGGTAAGGGTAAGGTTTAGGTTTAGGGTTATGTTTAGGGTTAGGGATTGGGTTAGGGTTAGGGTTTGGGTAAGGATAAGGGTTAGGGTTAGGGTTAGGTTTAGGGTTAGGGTTAAGGTTTGGGTTAGGATTAGGTTTAGCGTTGGGGTTAAAGTTAGGGTTCGGTTTAGGGTAATGGTAAGGGTTGTGGTTAGTGTTAGGGTTAGGATAAGGGTTAGGTTTAGGTTTAGGGTTAGGGTAAGGGTAAGGGGTAGGGTTAGGGTTAGGGTAAGTGTTAGGGTTAGGGTTAGGTTTAAGGTATGGTTTATGGTAAGTGTAAGTGTTAGGGTTAGGGTTAGGTTTAGGATAAGGGTATGCATTAGGGTTAGGTTTACGGTTAGGGTTATAGGTTAGTGTTAGGGTTAGGGTTAGGGTGAGGTTAGGTTTAGGGTTAGGGTTAGGATAAGGGTAAGGGTTAGGGTTAGGGTTAGTGTTAGGGTTAGGTTTAGTGTAAGGGCAAGGTTTAGGGTAAGGGTTAGGGTTAGGGTTAAGCTTAGAGTTAGGATTACGGTTAGGGTTAGGCTTAAGGTTAGGGTTACGGTAAGAGTTAGGGTTAGGGTTAGGGTAAGGGTTAGGGTTAGGGTTAGGGTTAGGGTTAATGTTAGGGTTAGGATTAGGGTTAGGTTTAGAGTTAAGGTTAGGGTTAGGGTGAGGGTTAGGGTTAGGGTTAGGATAAGGGTTAAGGTTAGGGTTAGGGTAAGTGTTAGGGTTAGGTTTAGGGTAAGGGTTAGTTTTAGGGTTAGAGTTAGGGTTAGGGTTAGGGTAAGGGCAAGGGTTATGGTTAGGGTTAAGGTTAGGGTTAGGGTTAGGGTTAGTGTTAGAGTTAGGGTAAGGGTTAGGGTTAGGGTTAGGGTTAATGTTAGGGTTAGGGTTAGGGTTAGGGTTAGAGTAAGGTTTAGGGTTAGGTTAGGGTAAGGGTTAGGGTTAGAGTTAGGGTTAGAGTTAGGGTTAGGGTAGGGATTAGGGTAAGGGAAAGGGTTAGGGTTAGGGTTAGGTTTAGGATAAGGGTAAGGATTAGGGTTAGGTTTAGGGTTAGGGTTAGGGTAAGGGTAAGGGTTAGGGTTAGGGTTAGGGTTAGGATTAGTGTTAGGTTTAGGGTTAGGTTAGGGTAAGGCAAGGGTTAGCGTTAGTGTTAGGGTTAAGGTTCTGGTTAAGGTTAGTGTTAGGGTTAAGGTTAGGGTTAGAGTTAGGGTTAGGGTTAGGGTAAGGGTTAGGGTTAGGGTTAGGGTTAGGGTTAGGGGTTAGGCTTAGGGTTAGGGTTAGGGTAAGGGTTGGGGTTAGGGTTAGGGTTAGTTTAAGGGTTAGGGTTAGGGTCAGGGTTAGGGTAAGGGTAAGTGTTAGGGTTATGGTTAGGGTAAGGGTTAGGGTTAGGGTTTGGGTTAGTCTTAGTGTTAGGGTAAGTGTAAGGGTTAGGGGTAGGGTTAGGCTTAGGGTTTGGATTAAGGTTATGGTTAGTGTAAGGATTAGGGTTAGGGTTTGGGTTAGGCTTAGTGTTAGGGTAAGGGTAAAGGTTAGGGTTAGGGTTAGGGTTAGGGTAAGGGTTAGGGTTAGGTTTAGGCTTAGGGTTAGGGAAATGGTAGGGGTTAGGGTTAGTTTTGGGTTAGGGTTCGGGGTTAGGGTTAGGTTTAATGTAAGGGTAAAGTTTAGGCTTAGGGTTAAGGTTTAGAGTTAGGGTTAGGGTTAGGGTTAGGGTTAAGGTAAGGATAAGGTTTAGGGTTAGAGTTCGGGTTAGGGTTAGGGTAAGGGTAAGGTTTCAGGTTAGGGTTAGGTTTAGGGTAAGGGTAAGGGTTAGGGTAAGTGTAAGGGTTAGGGTTAGGGTTAGGGTGAGGTTTAGGTTTAGGGTTAGGGGTTAGGCTTCAGGTTAGGGTTATGGTTAGGGCAAGGGTTAGGGTTAGGGCTAGGATAAGGTTTAGAGTTAGGGTTCGGGTTCGGGTTAGGGTTAGAATTAGGTTAATGGTAAATGTTAGGTTTAGGTTTAGGTTTAGGGTAAGTGTAAGTGTTAGTGTTTGGGTTAAGGTTAGGTTTAGGGTTAGGGTTAGGGTTAGAGTTAGGGATAGTATAAGGTTAAGTGTTATTGTTAGGTTTAGGTTAAGGGATAGGTGTTTTAGTTAGGGTTAGGGTTAGGGTTAGTTTAGGGTAAGGGTTAGGGTTTTGGTTAGGGTTAGGGTTAGGATAAGGGTAAGGGTTAGAGTTAGGTTTAGGGTTAGGGTGAGTGTTAGGGTTAGGGTTAGGGGTTAGGGTTCGGGTTAGGGTTAGTGTAAGGGTTAGGGTTAGGGTAAGTGTTAGGGTTAGGGTTTGGATAAGGGTTAGGGTTAGGGTAAGGGTAAGTGTTAGGGTTAGGGTTATGGTTAGGGTTAGGTTACGTTAAGGGTAAGAATTTGGGTTAGGGTTAGGGTTAGGGTTAGCCTTAGGGTTAGGTTTGGGGTTAGGGATAGGGTATGGTAAGTCTTAGGGTTATGGTTAGGTTTAATGTTGGGGTTAGGGTAAGGGAAGGGTTAGGGTTAGTGTTAGGGTTAGGGGTTAGGGTTTTGGTTAGGGTTAGGGTTAGAGTAAGGGTTAGGGTTAGGGGTAGGGTTAGGGTAAGGGTTAGGGTTAGGGTTAGGGTGAGGGTGAGGGTGAAGGTTAGGGTTAGGTTTAGGGTAAGGGTAAGGGTTAGGGTTAGGATAGGGTTAGAGTTAGGTTTAGGGTTAGGTTAAGGGTAAGGTTTAGGGTTAGGGTTAGGGTTAGGGTTAGATTAAGTGTTAGGATTAGGGTTAGGGTTAGAGTTAGATTTAGGGTTGGTTAAGGGTAAGGGTTAGGGTTAGGGTTAGGGTTAGGTTAAGGTTTAGGCTTAGGGGTTAGGGTTAGCGTTAGGTTTAGGGTAAGGATTTTGGTCAGGGTTAGGGTAAGGTTTAGGGATAGGGTTAGGGTTAGGGTAAGGGTAAATGTTAGGGTTAGGGTTAGGGTTAGTGTTAGGGTAAGTGTTAGGGTAAGGGTTAGGGTTAGGTTTAGGTTTAGGGTTGGGGTTAAGTTTTCGGTTAGGGTTAGGGTAAGCGTAAGGGTTAGGGTTAGAGTCCGGGTTAGGGTAAGTGTTAGGGTTAGGGTTAGGGTTAGGGTTAGGGAAAGGGTTAGGGTTAGAGTTAGGGTTAGGGTAAGGGTAAGGGTTAGGGTTAGGTTTAGGGTTAGGGTTATGTTTAGGGTTAGGGTAAGGGTAAGGGTAAGGGAAAGGGTTACAGTTAGGGTTAGGGTTAGGGTAAGGGTTAGTGTTAGGGTTAGGTTAAGGGTAAGGTTTAGGGTTAGGGTTAGGGTTATGGGTAGGTTAAGGTTAAGGGTAAGTGTAAGGGTTAGGGTTAGGTTTAGGGTAAGGTTAAGGGTTAGGGTTAATTTTAGGGTTAGGGTTAGGGTTAGGGTTAGGGTTAGGGTTAGGTGTAGCGTTAGGGTAAGTGTAAGAGTTAGAATTAGGTTTAGGGTTAGGGTTAGGGATAGAGTTAGGGTTAGGGTTAGGGTAAGGATAAGGGTTAGGGTTAGGGTTAGGTTTAGGGTAAGGGTTAGGATTAAGTTTAGGGTTAGGGTTAGGGTTAGGGTTAGGGTAAGGGTGAGGGTTAGGGTTAGGTTTAGGGTTAGGGTTAGGGTAAGGGTTAGGTTTAGGGTTATGTTTAGGGTTAGGGATTGGGTTAGGGTTAGGGTTTGGGTAAGGATAAGGGTTAGGGTTAGGGTTAGGTTTAGGGTTAGGGTTAAGGTTAGGGTTAGGATTAGGTTTAGCGTTGGGGTTAAAGTTAGGGTTCGGTTTAGGGTAATGGTAAGGGTTGTGGTTAGTTTTAGTGTTAGGGTAAGGGTTAGGGTTAGCTTTAGGGTTAGGGTAAGAGGTATGTGTTCGGGTTAGTGTTAGGGTTAGGTTTAGGTTAGGTTTAGCGTTAGTGTAAGCGTAAGGGTAAGGGTTAGGTTTAGGGTTAAGGTAAGGGTAAGTTTTAGGTTTGGGGTTAGGGTTAGGTTTCGGGTTAGTTATAGGGTTAGGGTTAGGATAAGCGTAAGGGTTAGGGTTAGGTTTAGGTTTAGGGTTAGGTTTAGGGTTAGGCTAAGGGTAAGGGTTAGGGTTAGGGTTAGGGTAAGGGTTGGGGTTAGGGTTAGGGTAGGGTTTAGGGTAAGGGTAAGTGTTAGGGTTAGGTTGAGGATAAGGGTAAGGATTAGGGTTAGGATTAGGGTTAGGTTTAGAGGTTAGGGTTGGGGTTAGGGTGAGGGTTAGGTTTAGGGTTAGGGTTAGGATAAGGGTAATGGTTAGGTTTAGGGTTAAGGTTATGATAAGTGTTAGGTTTAGGGTTAGGTTAGGGTAAGGGCAAGGGTAGCGTTAGGGTTAGGGTAAGGGTTAGGGTTACAATTAGGGTAAGGGTTAGGGTTAGGGTTAGGGGTAGGGTTAGGTTTAGAGTTAGGTTTAGGGTTAGGGTTAGGGTTTAGGCTTAGGGTTAGGGTTAGGGTAAGGGTTAGGGTTCGGTTTAGCTTAAGGGTTAGGGTTAGGGTTGGGGTAAGAGTTAGTGTTAGGTTTAGGGTTAGGGTTAGTGTTAGGGTAAGGGTAATGGTTATGGTTAGGGTTAGGGTTAGGTTTAGAGTTAGGGATGGGGTAAGGGTAAGGGTTAGGGTTAGGGTTAGGGTTAGGGTTGGGGTTAAGTTTAGGTTTAAGGTTAGGGTACGTTTAAGGATTACGGTTAAGGTTAGGTTTAGGGTTATGCTTAGGGTTAGGGTTAGGATTAGGGTTCGGTTTAGGTTTAGGGTTAGGGTTAGGGTTAGGGTAAGGTTATGTGTTAGGGTTAGTTTTAGGGTTTGGGTTAGGGTTAGGATTAGGGTAAGTGTTAGGGTTAGGTTTAGGGTTACAGTTAGGGTTAGGGTAAGGTTAAGGGTTAGGGTTAAAGTTAGGGTCAGGGTTAGGGTTAGGGTTAGGGTTACGGTAAGGGTAAGGGTTAGGGTTAGGTTTAGGGGTAGGGTTAGGGTTAGGATTAGGCTAAGTGTTAGGGTCAGGGTTAGGGTTACAGTTAGGGTTAGGGTAAGGGTAAGGGTTAGGTTTAAAGTTAGGGTCAGGGTTAGGGTTAGGGTTTGGGTTAGGGTAAGGGTAAGGGTTATGGTTAGGTTTACGGTTAGGGTAAGGGTAAGGGTTAGGTTTAGGGTTAGGATTAGGTTTAGGGTTAGGGTTAGGGTAAGGATAAATGTTAGAGTTAAGGTTAGGGTTAGGATTAGGGTAAGGGTTAGGGTTAGGGTTAGGTTAAGTGTCAGGGTTAGGGTTAGGGTTAGGTTTAGGGTTGGGGTTAAGGTTAGGGTTAGGGTTAGGGTAAGGGTAAGGGTTAGGTTAGGTTTAGGGTTAGGGTTAAGTTTAGGGTTAGGTTTAGGCTTAGGGTTAGGATTAGGGTTATGGTTAGGGTAAGGGTTAGGGTTAGGCTTAGTGTTAGGGTAAGCGTAAGAGTTAGGGTTAGGGTTAGGGTTAAGGTTAGGGTTAGGGTTAGGGTTAGGGTTAGAGTTAGGCTTAGGCTTAGTGTTAGAGTAAGGGTAAGGGTTAGGGTTAGGGTTAGGGTTAGGTTTAAATTTGAGGTTTGGGTTAGGGTTAGGTTTAGGGTAAGGGTTAGGGTTAGGGTTAGGGTAAGTTTTATGGTTAGGGTTAGAGTTAGGGTTAGGGTTAGGGCAAGGGCAAGGTTTAGGGTTAGGGTTAAGGTTATGGTTAGGTTTAGGGTTAGGGTTAGGATTAGGGTTAGGGTAAGGGTAAGGGTTAGGGTTAGGGTTAGGGTTAGGTTTAGGGTTAGGGTTAGGGTTAGGATTAGTGTTAGGGTAAGGGTAAGGGTTAGGGTTAGGGTTAGGGTTAGGTTTAGGGTTAGGGTAAGGGTAACGGTTATGGTTAGGGTTATTGTTAGGGTAAGGGTTAGGGTTAGGGTTAGGGTAGGGTTTAGGGTAAGGGCAAGGGTTAGTGTTAGGGTTAGGTTTAGATTAAGGGTAAGGATTAGGGTTAGGTTTAGGGTTAGGGTTAGAGGTTAGGTTTAGGGTTAGGGTGAGGGTTAGGTTTAGCGTTAGGGTTTGGGTATGGGTAAGGTTTAGGGTTACGTTTAGGGTTAGGGTTAGTGTTAGGTTTAGGGTTAGGGTTAGGGTAAGGGCGAGGGTTAGCGTTAGGGTTAGGGTTATGTTTAGGGTTAGGGTTAGGGTTAAGATTAGGATGAGGGTTAGGGTAAGGGTTAGGGTAAGGGTTAGGGTTAAGGTAGGGGTTAGGTTTAGGTTTAGGGGTTAGGGTTAGGGTTAGGGTTAGTGTAAGTTTTAGGGTTAGGGTTAGGGTTAAGATTAGGATGAGGGTTAGGGTAAGGGTTAGGGTAAGGGTTAGGGTTAGGGTAGGGGTTAGGATTAGGGTTAGGGGTTAGGCTTAGGGTTAGGGTTAGTGTAAGTTTTAGGGTTAGGGTTAGGGTTAGTTTAAGGTTTAGGGTTAGGGTTAGGGTAAGTGTAAGTGTTAGGGTTAGGGTAAGAGTGAGGGTTAGGTTTAGGGTTAGAGTTAGGATTAGGGTAAGGATAAGGTTTAGGGTTAGGATTAGCGTTAGGGTTAGGGTAATGGTTAGGGTTAGGATTATGGTTAGGTTTAGGGTTAGGGATAGGGTAAGGGTAAGAGTTAGGGTTAAGGTTAGGGTTAGGTTTTGGGGTTGGGGTTATGGTTAGGTTTAGGGTTAGGGTACGTTTAATGATTACGGTTAGGGTTAGAGTTAGGGTTATGCTTAGGGTTAGGGTTAGGGTTAGGATTAGGGTTAGGTTTAAGGTTAGGGTTAGGGTTAGGTTTAGGGTAATGTTATGTGTTAGGGTTAGCGTTTGGGTAAGGGTTAGGGTTAGGGTAAGTGTTAGGGTTAGGTTTACGTTTACAGTTAGGGTTAGGGTAAGGGTAAGGGTTAGGGTTAACGTTAGGGTCAGGGTTAGGGTTAGATTTAGGGTTAGGGTAAGGGTAAGGGTTAGGATTAGGTTTAGGGTTAGGTTAGGGTTAGGGTTGGGGTAAGGATAAATGTTAGAGTTAAGGTTAGGGTGAGGGTAAGGGTAAGGGTTAGGGTTAATATTAGGGTTAGGGTTAGGGTAAGGGTTAGGGTTAGGGTTAAGGTTAGGTTTAGTATCGGGGTTAAGGTTAGGGTTAGGGTTAGCGTAAGGGTAAGGGTTAGGTTAGGGTTAGGGTTAAGTTTAGGGTTAGGGTTAGGTTTAGGGTTAGGATTAGGGTTATGGTTAGGGTAAGGGTTAGGGTTAGGGTTAGGGTTAGGCTTAGGCTTAGTGTTAGCTAACAGTAGGGGTTAGGATTAGGGTTAGGGTTAAGGTTGAGGTTAGGGTTAGGATTAGGTTTAGGGTTCGGATTAGGGTTAGAGTTAGGGTAAGGTTTAGGGTTAGGGTTAGGGTTAGGTTTAGGCTTAGTGTTAGAGTAAGGGTTAGGGTTAGGTTTAGGGTTAGGTTAGGGTTAAGTTTGAGGTTAGGGTTAGGGTTAGGGTTAGGTTAAGGCTTAGGGTTAGGGTTAGGGTAAGTGTTAGGGTTAGGGTTAGGGTTAGGGTAAGGGTAAGGGTTAGGATTAGGGTTAGGGTAAGGGTAAGGTAAGGGTTAGGGTTAGGGGTTAGGGTTAGGGTAAGGGTAAGTGTTAGGGTTAGGGTTAGGGATAGGGTAAGTGTAAGGGTTTGGGTTAGGATAAGGTTTAGGGTGAGTTTAAGGGTAAGTGTTAGGGTTAGGGTTAGGGTTAGGGTTAAGGTAAGGTTTAGGGTTAGGATTAGGGTTAGGTTTAGGGTTGGGGTTAAGGTTAGGGTTAGGGTTAGGGTAAGGGTAAGAGTTAGGGTTAGGGTTAGGGATAGGGTATGTTTTAGGGTTAGGGTTAGGGTTAGGGTAAGGGAAAGAGTAAGGGTTAGGGTTATGGTTAGGCTTAGGGTTAAAGTTGAGTTTAGGGTTAGAGTTAGGGTTAGGGTAAGGGTTAGGGTTAGGGTTAGGGTAAGGGTTATGGTAAGGGTGAGGGTTAGGGTTAGGGTTAGGGTAAGGGAATGGGTTAGGGTTAAGGTTAAGGTTAAGATTGAGTTTAGGGTTAGGGTTAGAGTAAGGGTTAGGTTTAGGGTTAGGGGTTAGGTTTAGTGTTAGGTTTAGATTAAGGGTTAGGGTTAGGTTTAGGGGTAGGGATAAGATAAGGGTTAGGGTTAGGGTAAGTGTAAGTGTTAGGGTTAGGTTTAGGATTAGGGTTATGGTTAGGATAAGGGTTAGGGTTAGGGTTAGGGTTAGGTGTTAGGGTTAGGGTTAGGGTTAGGTTTAGTGTTAGGGTTAGGGGAAGGGTAAGGTTTAGGGTTACGGTTAGGGTTAGCTTTAGGGTTAGGGTTAAGGTAAGGGTGACGGTTAGGGTTAGGGTTAGGGTTAGGGTTAAGGTTAGGGTTAAGGTTAGGTTTAGGTTTAGGGTTAGGTTTAGTGTAAGGTTAAGGGTTAGTGTTAGGG
>JANJXV010001183.1:97500-105000 GCA_024803745.1 Megascapheus bottae | reverse complement strand
AGGGTTATGGTTTAGGTTAGTTTAAGGGTTAGGGTTAGGGTTAGGGTTAGGGTAAGGTAAGTGTTAGGGTTAGGGTAAGTGATAGGGTTAGGTTTAGGGTTAGGGTTAGGGTTAGGGTAAGGGTAAGGGTTAGGGTTAGGATTAGGGATAGGGTTAGGGTAATGGTTAGGGTTAGGATTAGGGTTAGGGATAGGGTAAGGGTAAGGGTAAGGGTTAGGGTTAGGGTTAGGGTTAGGTTTAGGGTTGGGGTTAAGGATACGTTTAGGGATAGGGTACGTTTAAGGATTAGGGTTATGGATAGGGTTAGGGTTATGCTTAGGTTTAGGGTTAGGGTTAGGCTAAGGTTATGTGTTAGGGTTAGGGTTAAAATTAGGGTCAGGGTTAGGGTTAGGTTTAGGTTAGGGCAAGTGTGAGGGTTAGGGTTAGTTTTAGGGTTAGGGTTAGGGTAAGGGTCAGGTTTAGGATTAGGGTTAGGTTTAGAATTAGGGTTAGGGTAAGGGTAAGGGTTAGGGTTAGGGTTGGTGTTAGGGTAAGGGTTAGGGTTAGGGTTAGGTTAGGGTTAGGGTTAGGGTTAGGGTTAGGGTTAAGGTTAGGGTTAGGGTTAGGTTTAGGGTTAGGTTTAGGGTTAGAGTTAGGGTAAGGGTAAGGGTTAGGGTTAGGGTTAGGGTAAGGGCAAGGTTTAGCCTTATGGTTAAGGTTAGGATTAGGGTTAGGGTTAGGTTTAGGGTTAGGGTTAGGGTCAGGTTTAGGGTAAGGGTTAGGGTTAGGTTAGGGTAAGGGTTAGGTTTAGGGTTAGTTTAAGGGTTAGGGTTAGGTTTAGGGTTAGGGTAAGGTAAGTGTTAGGATTAGGGTAAGTGATAGGGTTAGGTTTAGGGATAGGGTTAGGGTTAGGGTAAGGGTAAGGGTTAGGGTTAGGATTAGGGATAGGGTTAGGGTAATGGTTAGGGTTAGGGTTAGGGTTAGGGTTAGGGATAGGGTAAGGATAAGGATTAGGGTTAGGGTTAGGGTTAGGTTTAGGGTTGGGGTTAAGGATAGGTTTAGGGAGAGGGTACGTTTAAGGATTAGGGTTAGGGATAGGGTTAGGGTTATGCTTAGGGTTAGGGTTAGGGTTAGGCTAAGGTTATGTGTTAGGGTTAGGGTTAGGATTAGGGTTAGGGTAAGTGTTAGGGTTAGGCTTAGGGTGACGGTTAGGGTTAGGGGAAGGGTAAGGGTTAGGGTTAAAATTAGGGTCAGGGTTAGGGTTATGTTTAGGTTAGGGCAAGTGTAAGGGTTAGGGTTAGTTTTAGGGTTAGGGTTAGGGTAAGGGTTAGGTTTAGGATTAGGGTTAGGATTAGGATTAGGGTTAGGGTAAGGGTAAGGGTTAGGGTTAGGGTTGGTGTTAGGGTAAGGGTTAGGGTTGAGGTTAGGTTAGGGTTAGGGTTAGGGTTAGGGTTAAGGTTAGGGTTAGGGTTAGGTTTAGGGTTAGGGTTAGGGTAAGGGTAAGGGTTAGGGTTAGGGTTAGGGTTAGGTTTAGAGTTAGATTTAGGGTTGGTTAAGGGTAAGGGTTAGGGTTAGGGTTAGGGTTAAGGTTAGGGTTAGGGTTAGGGTTAGGGTAAGTGTTCGGGTTAGGTTAGGGTAAGGGTTAGGGTTAGGGTTAGGGTTAGATTTAGATTTATGGTGGGTTAAGGGTAAGGGTTAGGGTTAGGGTTAGGGTTGGTGTTAGGGTAAGGGTTAGGGTTAGGGTTAGGTTAGGGTTAGGGTTAGGGTTATTGTTAAGGTTAGGTTTAGGGTTAGGTTTAGGGTTAGGTTTAGGGTTAGAGTTAGGGTAAGGGTAAAGGTTAGGGTTAGGGTTAGGGTTAGGTTAAGGGCAAGGGTTAGCCTTATGGTTAAGGTTAGGATTAGGGTTAGGGTTTTGTTTAGGGTTAGGTTTAGGGTCAGGTTTAGGGTAAGGGTTAGGGTTAGGTTAGGGTAAGGGTTAGGGTTAGGGTTAGTTTAAGGGTTAGGGTTAGGGTTAGTGTTAGCGTAAGGTAAGTGTTAAGGTTAGGGTAAGTGATAGGGTTAGGTTTAGGGTTAAGGTTAGGGTTAGGGTAAGGGTAAGGGTTAGGGTTAGGATTAGGGATAGGGTTAGGGTAATGGTTAGGGTTAGGGTTAGGGTTAGGGATAGGGTAAGGGTAAGGGTTAGGGTTAGGGTTAGGGTTAGGTTTAGGGTTGGGGTTAAGGATAGGTTTAGGGATAGGGTATGTTTAAGGATTAGGGTTAGGGATAGGGTTAGGGTTATGCTTAGGGTTAGGGTTAGGGTTAGGCTAAGGTTATGTGTTAGGGTTCGGGTTAGGATTAGGGTTAGGGTAAGTGTTAGGTTTAGGGTTAGGGTTACGGTTAGGGTTAGGGTAAGGGTAAGGGTTAGGGTTAAAATTAGGGTCAGGGTTAGGGTTAGGTTTAGGTTAGGGCAACTGTAAGGGTTAGGGTTAGTTTTAGGGTTAGGGTTAGGGTAAGGGTTAGGTTTAGGATTAGGGTTAGGTTTAGGATTAGGGTTAGGGTAAGTGTAAGGATTAGGGTTAGGGTTGGTGTTAGGGTAAGGGTTAGGGTTAGGGTTAGGTTAGGGTTAGGGTTAGGGTTAAGGTTAGGGTTAGGGTTAGGTTTAGGGTTAGGGTTAGGGTAAGGGTAAGGGTTAGGGTTAGGGTTAGGGTTAGGGTAAGGGTTATGGTTAGGGTTAGGGTTAAGGTTAGGATTAGGGTTAGGGTTAGGTTTAGGGTTAGGGTTAGGGTCAGGGTTAGGGTAAGGTTAGGGTTAGGGTTAGGGTTAGGGTTAGGGTTAGGGTAAGGGTAAGGGTTAGGGTTAGGGTCAGGGTTAGGGTAAGGGCAAGGGTTAGCCTTAGGGTTAAGGTTAGGATTAGGGTTAGGGTTAGGTTTAGGGTTAGGGTTAGGGTCAGGGTTAGGGTAAGGTTTAGGGTTAGGTTAGTGTAAGGGTTAGGGTTAGGGTTAGGGTTAGATTTAGATTTAGGGTTGGTTAAGGGTAAGGGTTAGGGTTAGGGTTAGGGTTAGGGTTAAGGTTAGGGTTAAGGTTTGGGTTAGGGTTAGGGTAAGTGTTAGGGTTAGGTTAGGGTAAGGGTTAGGGTTAGGGTTAGGGTTAGAGTTAGATTTAGGGTTGGTTAAGGGTAAGGGTTAGGGTTAGGGTTAGGGTTTGTT
The DNA here is from genome assembly GCA_024803745.1 of Megascapheus bottae. Taxonomy (NCBI): domain Eukaryota; kingdom Metazoa; phylum Chordata; class Mammalia; order Rodentia; family Geomyidae; genus Megascapheus; species Megascapheus bottae. The sequence goes on along the minus strand of JANJXV010001183.1, from coordinate 101,836 downwards.
TAAGGGTTAGGATTAGGGGTTAGGGCTAGGGGTAGGGTTAGGGTTAGTGTTAGGGTAAAGTTTAGGGTTAGGGTTAGGGTTTAGGTAAGGGTTGGGGTTAGGGTTAGGGATAGGTTAGGGTTAGGGTTAGGGTTAGGCTAAGTGTTAGGGTAAGGAGTAGGGTTAGGGTTAGGTTTAGGGTTGGGGTTAAGTTTAGGGTTAGGGTGAGGGTAAGGGTTAGGGTTAGGGTAAGGGTGAGAGTGAGGGTAAGTGTTAGGTTTAGCGTTAGGGTTAGGGTTAGGGTAACTGTTAGGGTAAGGGTTAGGGTTAGGGTTAAGGTTAGGGTTAGGATAAGAGTAAGGGTTAGGGTCAGGGTGAGGGTTAGGGTTAGGGGTTAGGGTTAGGGTTTAGATAAAGCTAAGCATTAGTGTTAGGGTTAGGGTTAGGGTTAAGTTTAGGGTTTTGTTTAGGTAAGGTTTGGGGTTAGGGTTAGGGTTAGGTTTAGGGTTAGGGTTAGGTCAAGGGTTAGGGTTAGGTTAAGGTTAAGATTAGGGTTATGGTTACTGTTAGGTTTAGGGTAATGTTAAGGGTTAGGGTTAGGGTTAGGGTTAGGGTAAGGATTAGGGTTAGGGGTTAGGGTGAGGGTTAGGTTTAGTGTTAGGGTAAGGTTTAGGGTTAGGGTTAGGGTAAAAGTTAGGGTTAGTGTGAGGGTTAGGGTTAGGGTAAGGGTAAATGTTTGGGTTAGGGGTAGGGTTAGGGTTAGGGTAAGGGTTAGGGTTAGGGTTAGGTTCAGGTTTAGGGTTAGGGTAAGGGTAAGGGTTAGGGTTATGGTTAGGGTTAGGGTTAGGTTTATGGTTAGGGTTAGGGTAGGAGCAAGGGTTAGCCTTAGGGTTAAGTTTAGGGTTAGGGTTAGGGTTAGGTTTAGGGTTAGGGTTAGTGTCAGGGTAAGGGTTAGGGTTAGGGTTAGGGATAGGGTTAAGTTTTAGGGTTAGGGTTAGGGTCAGGGTAAGGGTTAGGGTTAGGGTTAGGGATAGGGTTAAGTTTAGGGTTAGGGTTAGGGTTAGGGTTAGAGTTAGATTTAGGGTTGGTTAAGGGTAAGGTTTAGGGTTAGGGTTATGGTTAATTTAAGGGTTAGGATTATGGGTTAGGGTTAGGGTTAGGCTCAGGGTTAGGGTAAAGGTTAGGGTTAGGGTTAGGGTTTGGGAAAGGGTTAGGGTTAGGGTTAGGGTTAGGTTAGGTTAGGGTTAGGGTTAGGGTTAGGGTAAGTGTTAGGGTAAGGGTTAGGGTTAGGGTTAGGGTAAGTGTTAGGGTAATGGTAAGGGTTAGGGTTAGGGTAAGGGTTAGAGTGAGAGTAAGTGTTAGTTTTATGGTTTGGGTTAGGGTTAGGGTAAGTGTTAGGGTAATGGTAAGGGTTAGGGTTAGGGTTAGGGTTATTGTTAGGGTTAGGGTTAGGTTTACTGTCGGGGTAAGCGTAAGGGTTAGTGTTAGGGTTAGGGTTAGGTTTAGGGTTAGAGTTAGTGTTAGGGTTAGGGTAAGGATAAGGGTTGGGGTTAGGGTCAGGGTTAGGTTTAGGATAAGGGTTAGGGTTAAGGTTAGGGTTAGGGTTAGGGTTAGGGTTATGGTAAGGGAAGGTTAGGGTTAGGTTTAGGGTTAGGGTTTGGGTAAGGGTAAGGGTTAGGGTTAGGGTTAGGTTTAGGGTTAGGGTTAGGGTTAGGGATTGGGTTAGGGTTAGGGTTAGGGTTAGGGTGAGGGTAAGGTTAAGGTTTAGGGTTAGGATTAGGTTTAGGGTTGTGGTTAAGTTTAATGTTAGGGTTAGAGTAAGGGTAAGGTTTAGGGTTAGGGTTACGGTTAGGGTAAGGGTTAGGGTTAGGGTTAGGGTTAGGGTTAGGGTTAGGGTAAGGGTATGTGTTCGGGTTAGGGTAGAGTTAGGGTTAGGGTTAGCGTTAGGGTAAGCGTAAGGGTTAGCGTAAGGTTTAGAGTTAGAGTTAGGATTAGGTTTAGGGTTAGGGTTAGGGTAAGGGTAAGTGTTAGGGTTAGGGTTAGGTTTAGGTTTAGGGTTAGGGTAAGGGTAAGGGTTAGGGTTAGGGTTAGGGTAAGTGTTAGGGTTAGGGTTAGGGTTAAGTTATGGTTTATGGTAAGTGTAAGTGTTAGTGTTAGGGTTAGGTTTAGGATAAGGTATGGATTAGGGTTAGGTTTAGGGTTAGGGTTAGAGGTTAGTGTTAGGGTTAGGGTTAGGGTGAGGTTAGGTTAGGGTTAGTGTTAGGATAAGGGTAAGGGTTAGGGTTAGGTTTAGTGTTAGGGTTAGGGTTAGGGTAAGGGCAAGGTTTAGGGTAAGGGTTAGGGTTAGGGTTAAGCTTAGAGTTATGATTAGGGTTAGGGTTAGGGTTAAGGTTAGGGTTAGGTTAAGAATTAGGGTTAGGGTTATGGTAAGGGTTAGGGTTAGGGTTAGGGTTACGGTTAATGTTAGGGTTAGGATTAGGGTTAGGTTTAGGGTTAAGGTTAGGGTTAGGGTAAGGGTTAGGGTTAGCGTTAGAGTTAGGGTAAGGGTTAGGGTTAGGGTTAGGGTTAGGGTTAAGGTTAGGGTTAGGGTTAGGGTTAGGGTTAGGGTTAAGGTTAGGGTTAGGGTTAGGGTTAGGGTTAGGGTAAGGTTTAGGGTTAGGTTAGGGTAAGGGTTAGGGTTAGAGTTAGGGTTAGAGTTAGGGTTAGGGTAGGGTTTAGGGTAAGGGTAAGGGTTAGGGTTAGGGTTAGGTTTAGGATAAGGGTAAGCATTAGGGTTAGGTTTAGGGTTAGGGTTAGTGTTAGGGTTAGTGTTAGGTTTAGGGTTAGGTTAGGGTAAGGCAAGGGTTAGCGTTAGTCTTAGGGTTAAGGTTCGGGTTAAGGTTAGTGTTAGGGTTAAGGTTAGGGTTAGAGTTAGGGTTAGGGTTAGGGTAAGGGTAAGTGTTAGGGTTATGGTTAGGGTAAGGGTTAGGGTTAGGGTTTGGGTTAGGCTTAGTGTTAGGGTAAGGGTACGGGTTAGGTTTAGGGTTAGGCTTAGGGTTCGGATTAGGGTTAGGGTTAGGGTTAGGGTTAGGGTTAAGGTAAGGATAAGGTTTAGGGTTAGAGTTCGGGTTAGGGTTAGGGTAAGGGTAAGGTTTCGGGTTAGGGTTAGGTTTAGGGTAAGGGTAAGGGTAAGGGTTAGGGTTAGGGTTAGGGTGAGGGTTAGGTTTAGGGTTAGGAGTTAGGCTTCAGGTTAGGGTTATGGTTAGGGCAAGGGTTAGGGTTAGGGCTAGGATAAGGTTTAGGTTTAGGGTTCGGGTTCGGGTTAGGGTTAGGGTTAGGATTAGGTTAATGGTAAGTGTTAGGTTTAGGTTTAGGGTTAGGTTAAGTGTAAGGGTTAGTGTTTGGGTTAAGGTTAGGTTTAGGGTTAGGGATAGGGTTAGGGTTAGGGTTGGGGATAGTATAAGGTTAAGTGTTAGGGTTAGGGTTAGGTTAAGGGATAGGTGTTTTGGTTAGGGTTAGGTTTAGGGTTAGGTTAGGGTAAGGGTTAGGGTTTTGGTTAGGGTTAGGGTTAGGATAAGGGTAAGGGTTAGAGTTAGGTTTAGGGTTAGGGTGAGTGTTAGGGTTAGGGTTAGGGGTTAGGGTTCGGGTTAGGGTTAGTGTAAGGGTTAGGGTTAGGGTTTGGGTAAGGGTTAGGGTTAGGGTAAGGGTAAGGGTAAGTGTTAGGGTTAGGGTTATGGTTAGGGTTAGGTTACATTAAGGGTAAGAATTTGGGTTAGGGTTAGGGTTAGGGTTAGCCTTAGGGTTAGGTTTGGGGTTAGGGATAGGGTATGGTAAGTCTTAGGGTTATGGTTAGGTTTAATGTTGGGGTTAGGTAAGGGAAGGGTTAGGGTTAGTGTTAGGGTTAGGGGTTAGGGTTTTGGTTAGGGTTAGGGTTAGAGTAAGGGTTAGGGTTTGGGTAAGGGTTAGGGTTAGGGTTAGGGTTAGGGTGAGGGTGAAGGTTAGGGTTAGGTTTAGGGTAAGGGTAAGGGTGAGGGTTAGGATAGGGTTAGAGTTAGGTTTAGGGTTAGGTTAAGGGTAAGGTTTAGGGTTAGGGTTAGGGTGAGGGTTAGATTAAGGGTTAGGATTAGGGTTAGGGTTAGAGTTAGATTTTGGTTTGGTTAAGGGTAAGGGTTAGGGTTAGGGTTAGGGTTAGGGTTAGGTTAAGGTTTAGGCTTAGGGGTTAGGGTTAGGGTTAGGTTTAGGGTAAGGGTTTTGGTCAGGGTTAGGGTAAGGGTTAGGGTTAGGGTAAGTGTTAGGCTTAGGGTTAGGGTTATAGTTAGGGTTAGGGTAAGGTTTAGGGTTAGGGTTAGGGTAAGGGTAAATGTTAGGGTTAGGGTTA
>JANJXV010001183.1:87500-92500 GCA_024803745.1 Megascapheus bottae | reverse complement strand
GTTAGGGTTAGGTTAGGGTTAGGGTTAGGGTTAGGGTTAAGGTTAGGGTTAGGGTTAGGTTTAGGGTTAGGGTTAGGGTAAGGGTAAGGGTTAGGGTTAGGGTTAGGGTTAGGGTAAGGGCAAGGGTTAGCCTTAGGGTTAAGGTTAGGATTAGGGTTAGGGTTAGGTTTAGGGTTAGGGTTAGGTTTAGGGTTAGGTTAGGGTAAGGTTAGGGTTAGGGTTAGGGTTAGAGTTAGATTTAGGGTTGGTTAAGTGTAAGTGTTAGGGTTAGGGTTAGGGTTTTTTTAAGGGTTAGGATTAGGGTTTAGGGCTAGGGTTAGGGTTAAGTTTAGGGTTAGGGTAAAGTTTAGGGTTAGAGTTAGGGTTAGGGTTAGGGATAGGTTAGGGTTAGGGTTAGGGTTAGGCTAAGTGTTAGGGTAAGGAGTAGGGTTAGGGTTAGGTTTAGGGTTGGGGTTAAGTTTAGGGTTAGGGTGAGGGTAAGGGTTAGGGTTAGGGTAAGGGTGAGAGTGAGGGTAAGTGTTAGGTTTAGCGTTAGGGTTAGGGTTAGGGTAACTGTTAGGGTAAGGGTTAGGGTTAGATTAAGGTTAGGGTTAGGATAAGAGTAAGGGTTAGGGTCAGGGTGAGGGTTAGGGTTAGGGGTTAGGGTTAGGGTTACGGTTTAGATAAAGCTAAGCATTAGTGTTAGGGTTAGGGTTAGGGTCAGGTTTAGGGTAAGGGTTAGGGTTAGGTTAGGGTAAGGGTTAGGGTTAGGTTTAGGGTTAGGTTTAGGGTTAGGGTTAGGTCAAGGGTTAGGGTTAGGTTAAGGTTAAGATTAGGGTTATGGTTACTGTTAGGTTTAGGGTAATGGTAAGGGTTAGGGTTAGGGTTAGGGTTAGGGTTAGGGGTTAGGGTGAGGGTTAGGGTTAGTGTTAGGGTAAGGTTTAGGGTTAGGGTTTGGGTAAAAGTTAGGGTTAGTGTGAGGGTTAGGGTTAGGGTAAGGGTAAATGTTTGGGTTAGGGGTAGGGTTAGGGTTAGCGTTGGGTTAGGGTTCAGGGTTAGGGTTAGGGTTAAGCTAAGGATAAGGGTTAGGGTAAGGTTTAGGGTTAGGGTAAAAGTTAGGGTTAGGGTTAGGGTTAGGATTAGGTTTAGGGTTAGGGTTAGGGTAAGGGTTAGGTTTAGGGTTAGGGTTAGGGTTAGGCATTGGGTTAGGGTTAGGTTTTGGATAAGGATAAGGGTTAGGGTTAGGGTTAGGTTGAGGGTTAGGTTTAGGGTTAGGGGTTAGGCTTCAGGTTAGGGTTAGGGTTAGGGTAATGGTTAGGGTTAGGGCTAGGATAAGGGTTAGGGTTAGGGTTCGGGTTCGGGTTAGCGTTAGGGTTAGGATTAGGTTAATGGTAAGTGTTAGGTTTAGGTGTAGGGTTAGGGTAAGTGTAAGGGTGAGTGTTTGGGTTAAGGGTAGGTTTAGGGTTAGGGTTAGGGTAGGGTTAGGGTTAGGTTTAGGATAAGGTTAATTGTTAGGGTTAGGGTTAGGTTAAGGGATAGGGGTTTTGGTTAGGGTTAGGGTTAGGGTTAGGTTAGGGTAAGGGTTAGGGTTACGGTTAGGGTCAGGGTTAGGATAAGGGTAAGGGTTAGAGTTAGGTTTAGGGTTAGTGTGAGTGTTAGGGTTAGGGTTAGGGGTTAGGGTTCAGGTTAGGGTTAGTGTAAGGGTTAGGGTTAGGGTAAGTGTTAAGGTTAGGGTTAGGGTAAGGGTTAGGGTTAGTGTTAGGGTAAGGGTAAGTGTTAGGGTTAGGGTTAGGGTTAGGGTTAGGTTAAGGGTTAGGATTATGGTTAGGGTTAGAGTTAGATTTAGGGTTGGTTAAGGGAAAGGGTTAGGGTTAGGTTTAGGGTTAGGTTTAGGTTAAGGTTTAGGCTTAGGGGTTAGGGTTAGGGTTAGGTTTAGGGTAAGGGTTTTGGTCAGGGTTAGGGTTAGGGTAAGGGTTAGGGTTAGGGTAAGTGTTAGGCTTAGGGTTAGGGTTAGGGTAAGGGTTAGGGTTAGGTTTAAGGTTAGGTTTAGGGTGAAGGTTAGGGTTAGGTTTAGGGTAAGGGTAAGGGTTAGGGTTAGGATAGGGTTAGAGTTAGGTTTAGGGTTAGGTTAAGGGTAAGGGTTAGGATTAGGGTTAGGGTTAAGGTTAGGTTAAGGGTTAGGATTAGGGTTAGGGTTAGAGTTAGATTTAGGGTTGGTTAAGGGTAAGGTTAGGGTTAGGTTTAGGGTTAGGTTTAGGTTAAGGTTTAGGCTTAGGGGTTAGGGTAGGGTTAGGTTTAGGGTAAGGGTTTTGGTCAGGGTTAGGGTTAGGGTAAGGGTTAGGGTTAGAGTTAGGGTAAATGTTAGGCTTAGGGATAGGGTTAGGTTAGGGTTAGGGTAAGGGTTAGGGTTAGGGTTAGGGTAAGGGTAAATGTTAGTGTTAGGGTTAGGGTTAGGGTTAGGGAAAGGGTTAGGGTTAGGGTTAGCGTTAGGGTAAGGGAAAGGGTTAGGGCTAGGTTTAGGGTTAGGGTTATGTTTAGGGTTAGGGTAAGGGTAAGGGTAAGGGTAAGGGTTAAAGTTAGGTTTAGGGTTAGGGTAAGGGTTAGGTTTAGGGTTAGGTTTAGGGTTGGGGTTAAGTTTACGGTTAGGGTTAGGGTAAGGGTTAGGGTTAGTGTTCGGGTTAGGGTAAGTGTTAGGGTTAGGGTTAGGGTTAGGGTTTGGGAAAGGGTTAGGGTTAGGGTTAGAGTTAGGGTAAGGGAAAGGGTTAGGGCTAGGTTTAGGGTTAGGGTTATGTTTAGGGTTAGGGTAAGGGTAAGGGTAAGGGTAAGGGTTACAGTTAGGGTTAGGGTTAGGGTAAGGGTTAGTGTTAGGGTTAGGGTAAGGGTAAGGTTTTGGGTTAGGGTTAGGGTTATGGGTAGGGTAAGGTTAAGGGTAAGTGTTAGGGTTAAGGTTAGGTTTAGGGTAAGGGTAAGGGTTAGGGTTAAGGTTAGGGTTAGGGTTAGGTTTAGTGTTAGGGTTAGGGTTAGGATTAGGTGTAGCGTTAGGGTAAGTGTAATAGTTAGAGTTAGGTTTAGGGTTAGGGTTAGGGTTAGAGTTAGGGTTAGGGTTAGGTTAAGGGTAAGGGTTAGTGTTAGGGTTAGGTTTAGGGTAAGGGTTAGGATTAAGTTTAGGGTTAGGTTAAGGGTTAGGGTTAAGTTTAGGGTTAGGTTTAGGGTAAGGGTAAGGGTTAGGTTTAGGGTTATGTTTAGGGTTAGGCATTGGGTTAGGGTTAGGGTTTGGGTAAGGATAAGGGTTAGGGTTAGGGTTAGGTTTAGTGTTAGGGTTAAGGTTAGGGTTAGGATTAGGTTTAGCGTTGGGGTTAAAGTTAGGGTTCGGTTTAGGGTATGGTAAGTGTTGTCGTTAGTGTTAGGGTTAGGGTAAGGGTTAGGGTTAGGGTTAGGGTTAGGGTTAGAGTTAGGGTTAGGGTTAGGTTAAGGGTAAGGGTTAGTGTTAGGGTTAGGTTTAGGGTAAGGGTTAGAATTAAGTTTAGGGTTAGGGTTAGGGTGAGGGTTAGGGTTAGGTTTAGGGTTAGGTTTAGGGTAAGGGTAAGGGTTAGGTTTAGGGTTATGTTTAGGGTTAGGCATTGGGTTAGGGTTAGGGTTTGGGTAAGGATAAGGGTTAGGGTTAGGGTTAGGTTTAGGGTTAGGGTTAAGGTTAGGGTTAGGATTAGGTTTAGCGTTGGGGTTAAAGTTAGGGTTCGGTTTAGGGTATGGTAAGTGTTGTCGTTAGTGTTAGGGTTAGGGTAAGGGTTAGGGTTAGGTTTAGGGTTAGGGTTAGGGTAAGGGTATGTGTGTGGGTTAGTGTTAGGGTTAGGTTTAGGGTAGGTTTAGTGTTAGGGTAAGCGTAAGGGTAAGGGTTAGGTTTAGGGTTAAGGTAAGGGTAAGTTTTAGGTTTGGGGTTAGGGTTAGGTTTCGGGTTAGTTATAGGGTTAGGGTTAGGGTAAGCGTAATGGTTAGGGTTAGGGTTAGGGTTAGGGTTAGGTTTAGGGTTAGGCTAAGGGTAAGGGTTAGGGTTAGGGTTAGGGTAAGGGTTAGGGTTAGGGTTAGGGTAGGGTTTAGGGTAAGGGTAAGTGTTAGGGTTAGGTTGAGGATAAGGGTAAGGATTAGGTTTAGGATTAGGGTTAGGGTTAGAGGTTTGGATTAGGGTTAGTGTTAGGTTAGGGTTAGGTTTAGGATAAGGGTAAGGGTTAGGATTAGGGTTAGGGTTAGGATAAGTGTTAGGGTTAGGGTTAGGTTAGGGTAAGGGCAAGGGTTAGGGTTAGGGTTAGGGTTAGGGTAAGGGTTAGGGTTACAGTTAGGGTAAGGGTTAGGGGTAGGGTTAGGGGTAGGGTTAGGTTTAGAGTTAGGTTTAGGGTTAGGGTTAGGGGTTAGGCTTAGGGTTAGGGTTAGGGTAAGGGTTAGGGTTTGGTTTAGCTTAAGGGTTAGGGTTAGGGTTAGGGTAAGTGAAAGGGTTAGGGTTAGGGTAAGTGTTAGTGTTAGGTTTAGGGTTAGGGTTAGGATTAGGGTAAGGGTAAGGGTTAGGGTTAGAATTAGGGTTAGTGTTAGGGTAATGGTTAGGGTTAGGGTTAGGGTTAGGTTTAGGGATAGGGATGGGGCAAGGGTAAGGGTTAGGGTTAGGGTTAGGGTTGGGGTTAAGGTTATGTTTAGGGTTAGGGTATGTTTAAGGATTATGGTTAGGGTTAGGTTTAGGGTTATGCTTAGGGTTAGTGTTAGGATTAGGTTTAGGTTTAGGTTTAGGTTTAGGGTTAGGGTAAGGTTATGTGTTACGGTTAGGTTTAGGGTTAGGGTTAGGGGTAGGATTAGCGTAAGTGTTAGGGTTAGGGTTAGGGTTACAGTTAGGGTTAGGGTAAGGATAAGGGTTAGGGTTAGGGTTTGGGTAAGTGTTAGGGTTTTGGTTAGGGTTAGGTTTAGGGTTAGGGTTAGGGTAAGAGTTCGGGTTTGGGTTCGGGTTAGTGTAAGGGTTAGGATTAGGGTTAGAGTTAGGT
>JANJXV010001183.1:32500-82500 GCA_024803745.1 Megascapheus bottae | reverse complement strand
GTTAGGGTTTGGAATTAGGGTTAGGGTTAGACTTAGGGTAAGTGCTAGGGTTAGGTTTAGGGTAAGGTTAAGTTTTAGGGTTAGGGTAAGGGTTAGGTTTGGGGTTAGGGTTAGGGTAAGAGTAAAGGTTAGGGGTAGGGTTAGGGGTAGAATTAGGGTAAGGGTTAGGGTTAGGGGTAGAATTAGGGTAAGGGTTAGGGTTAGTGTTAGGGTTAGTTTTGGGGTTAGGGTTAGGGTAAGGGTAAGGGTTAGGGTTAGGGTTAGGTATAGGGTTGAGGTTAGGGTTAGCGTTAGGGTTCGGGTAAGGGTTAGGGTTAAGCTTAGTGTTAGGTTTAGGGTTAGGATTAGGGTTAGGGTAAGGTTTAGGGTTAGGGTAAAAGTTAGGGTTAGGGTTAGGGTTAGGATTAGGTTTAGGGTTAGGGTTAGGGTAAGGGTTAGGTTTAGGGTTAGGGTTAGGTTTAGGATTAGGATTAGGGTAAGGGTAAGGTTTAGGGTTACAGTTAGTCTTAGGGGTTAGGGTTAGGGTAAGAGTAAGGGTTAGGGTTAGTGTTAGGGAAAGGATTAGGGTAAGGTTAAGGGGTAGTGTTAGGGTTAGATTTGGGGTTAGGGTTAGGGTAAGGGTAAGTGATAGAGTTAGGGTTAGGTTTAGGGTTAGAGTTAGGTTTAGGGTTAGGGTAAGGTTTTGGGTTAGGGTTAGGGTTAGGGTTGGGGTTAAGGTTAGGGTTAGGGTTATGGTTAGGGTAAGGGTTAGGGTTACAGTTAGGGTAAGGGTTAGGGGTAGGGTTAGGGGTAGGGTTAGGTTTAGAGTTAGGTTTAGGGTTAGGGTTAGGGGTTAGGCTTAGTGTTAGGGTTAGGGTAAGGGTTAGGGTTCGGTTTAGCTTAAGGGTTAGGGTTAGGGTTAGGGTAAGGGTAAGGGTTAGGGTTAGGGTAAGTGTTAGTGTTAGGTTTAGGGTTAGGGTTAGGATTAGGGTAAGGGTAAGGGTTAGGGTTAGAATTAGGGTTAGTGTTAGGGTAATGGTTAGGGTTAGGGTTAGGGTTAGGTTTAGGGTTAGGGATGGGGCAAGGGTAAGGGTTAGGGTTAGGGTTAGGGTTAGGGTTGGGGTTAAGGTTAGGGTTAGGGTTAGGGTAAGGGTAAGGGTTAGGTTAGGTTTAGGGTTAGGGTTAAGGTTAGGGTTAGGGTTAGGCTTAGGGTTAGGATTAGGGTTATGGTTAGGGTAAGGGTTAGGGTTAGGGTTAGGGTTAGGGTTAGGCTTAGTGTTAGGGTAAGGGAAGGAGTTAGGTTTAGGGTTAGGGTTAAGGTTGAGGTTAGGGTTAGGTTTAGGGTTAGGATTAAGTTTAGGGTTAGGGTAAGGGTTAGGGTTAGGTTTAGGGTTAGGGTTAGGTTTAAGTTTGAGGTTAGGTTTAGGGTTAAGGTTAGGGCAAGGGTTAGGGTTATGGTTAGGGTAAGTTTTAGGGTTAGGGTTAGAGTTAGGTTTAGGGTTAGGGTAAGGGCAAGGATTAGGGTTAGGGTTAAGTTTAGGGTTAGGGTTAGGGTTAGGTTTAGGGTTAGGGTTAGGATTAGGGTTAGGGTAAGGTTAAGGGTTAGGGTTAGGGTTAGGGTTAGGTTTAGGGTTAGGGTTAGTATTAGGGTTAGGGTAAGTGTAAGGGTAAGGGTTATGGTTAGGGTTAGGGTCAGGGTAAGGGTTAGGGTTAGGGTTATGGTACGGTTTAGTGTTATTGTTAGGTTTTGGGTAAGGGTAAGGATTAGGTTTAGGCTTAGGGTTAGGTTTAGAGGTTAGGGTTAGGGTTAGGGTGAGGGTTAGGGTTACGGTAGTGGTTAGGTTTAGCTTTAGGGTTAGGGTTAGTGTTAGGTTTAGGGTTAGGGTTAGGGGTTAGGCTTAAGGTTAGGGTTAGTGTAAGTTTTAGGGTTAGGGTTAGGGTTAGTTTATGGTTTAGGGGTAGGGTTAGAGTTAGGGTAAGGGTAAGGGTTAGGGTTAGGGTTTGGGTAAGTGTTAGGGTTTTGGTTAGGGTTAGGTTTAGGGTTAGGGTTAGGATAAGAGTTCGGGTTTGGGTTCGGGTTAGTGTAAGGGTTAGGATTAGGGTTAGAGTTAGGTTTAGGTTTAGGGTTAGGGTTAGGGTAAGGGTAAGGTTAGGGTTAGCGTTAGGGTTAGCGGAAGGCTTAGGGTTAGGGTTAGTGTTAGGGTTAGGGTTAAGTTTAGGCTTAGGGTTAGGGTAAGGGTAAGGGTTAGGCTTAGGGTTAGGGTTAGTGGCAGGGTATGTGCAAGGGTTAGGGTTAGGGTTAGGGTTAAGGTTAGGGTTAGGTTAGGGTTAGGGTTAGGGAAAGGGTAAGGGTTAGATTTAGGGTTAGGGTTAGGTTTAGGTTAAGGGTAAGGTATAGGGTTAGGTTTAGGTTAAGGGTAAGTTTAGGTTTAGGGTTAGGGTTAGGGTAAGGATAAGCGTTAGGGTTAGGGTTAGGGTGAGGGTTACTGTTAGGGTTAGGTGTTAGGTTTCGGGTTAGTGTTAGGGTTAGGGTTAGGGTAAGGGTTAGGTTTAGGGTTATGGTAAGGTTAAATTTTAGGGTTAGGGTTAGGGTTTGGAATTAGGGTTAGGGTTAGACTTAGGGTAAGTGTTAGGGTTAGGTTTAGGGTAAGGTTAAGTTTTAGGGTTAGGGTAAGGGTTAGGTTTGGGGTTAGGGTTAGGGTAAGAGTAAAGTTTAGGGGTAGGGTTAGGGGTAGAATTAGGGTAAGGGTTAGGGTTAGGGGTAGAATTAGGGTAAGGGTTAGGGTTAGGGTTAGGGTTAGGTTTGGGATTAGGGTTAGGTAAGGGTAAGGGTTAGGGTTAGGGTTAGGTATAGGGTTGAGGTTAGGGTTAGCGTTAGGGTTAGGGTAAGGGTTAGGGTTAAGCTTAGTGTTAGGTTTAGGGTCAGGATTAGGGTTAGGGTAAGGTTTAGGGTTAGGGTAAAAGTTAGGGTTAGGGTTAGGGTTAGGATTAGGTTTAGGGTTAGGGTTAGGGTAAGGGTTAGGTTTAGGGTTAGGGTTAGGTTTAGGATTAGGATTAGGGTAAGGGTAAGGTTTAGGATTACAGTTAGTCTTAGGGGTTAGGGTTAGGGTAAGAGTAAGGGTTAGGGTTAGTGTTAGGGAAAGGATTAGGGTAAGGGTAAGGGGTAGTGTTAGGGTTAGATTTGGTGTTAGGGTTAGGGTAAGGGTAAGTGTTAGAGTTAGGGTTAGGTTTAGGGTTAGAGTTAGGTTTAGGGTTAGGGTAAGGTTTTGGGTTAGGGTTAGGGTTAGGGTTGGGGTTAAGTTTAGGGTTAGGCTTAGGGTAAGGGTAAAGGTTAGGGTTAGGTTTAGGGGTAAAGGTTCGTGTTAGGGTTAGCGTTAGGGTAAGGATTAGGGTTAGGTTTAGCTGTAGGGTTATTTTTAGGGTTAGAGTTAGGGTTAGGGTTTGGGTTAGTTTAAAGGTAAGTGTTAGGGTTAGGGTTAGGGTTAGGATTAGGGTAAGGATTAGGATTAAGTTTACGGTTAGGGTTTAGGGTTAGGGTTAGGGTTAGGGTAAGGGTAAGGTTTAGAGTTAGGGTTAGGTTTAGGGGTTAGTGTTAGGGTTAGGGTAAGGGTAATGGTAATGGTAATGGTTAGGGTTAGGGTTAGGGTTAGGGGTTAGTGTTAGGGATAGGGTTAGGGTAAGGGTAAGGGTTAGGGTTATGTTTATGGTTAGGGTTAGGGTTAGGTTTAGAGTTAGGGATAGGGTTAGGGATAGGTTTAGGGTTAGGTTTAGGGTAAGGTTAAGTGTTAGGGTTAGGGTCAGGGTTAGGGTTAAGGTTAGTGTTAGGGTTAATTTTAGGGTTAGGGTTACGGTTAGAGTTAGGGTAAGTGTAAGGGTTAGGGTTAAGGTTAGGGTTAGGGTTCGCGTTAGGGTTAGGGTTAGGGTAAGGGTTTGGGTTAGGGTGAGATTTAGGGTTAGAGTTAGGATTAGGTTTAGGGTTAGGGTTAGGGTAAGGCTAAGGGTTAGGGTTAGGTTGAGGATAAGGTTAAGGGTTAGGTTTAGGGTTAGGGTTAGGGTAAGGGTAAGGGTTAGGGTTTGGTTTAGGGTGACGGTTAGTGTTAGGGTTAGTGGTTAGGGTTCGGGTTAGGGTTAGGTTTAGGGTAAGGGTTAGGGTTAGGTTGGGGTAAGGGTTAGGGTTAGGGTAAGGGTTAGGTTTAGGTTTAGGGTTAGGGTTATGGTAAGTGTAAGGGTTAGGGTTAGTGTTAGGATTAGGTTTAGGGAAAGGGTTAGAGTTAGGGTTAGGGTTAGATTTGGGGTTAGGGTTAGGGTAAGGGTAAGGGTTACAGTTAGGTTTAGGTTTAGGGTTAGGGTTAGGTTTAGAGTTAGGGTAAGGGTAAGGGTTAGGGTTAGGTTTAGGGTTAGGATAAGGTTTAGGTTTAGGGTTAGTTTAAGGGTAAGAGTTAGGGTTAGGTTTAGGGGTGGGGTTAAGGTTAGGGTTAGCGTTAGGGTAAGGGTAAGTGTTAGGGTTAGGGTTAGGTGTAAGGGTTCGTGTTAGGGTTAGCATTAGGGTAAAGGTTAGGGTTAGGGTTAGGGTTAGGGTAAGGGTTAGGGTTAGGTTTAGGGTTAGGGGTAGGGTTACGTTTAGGGTTAGAGTTAGTGTTAGGGTTAGGGTTATTGTAAGGGTAAGTGTTAGGGTTAGGGTTAGGGTTAGGGTTAGCATTAAGGTTAGGGTTAGGGTTAGTTAAGGATAAGGGTTAGGGTTAGGATTAGGGTTAGTTTAGGGTTAGGGTAAGGCTTAGGGTTAGGGTTAGGGTTAGTGTAAGGGTTAATGTTAGGATTAGGGTTAGGGTAAGGATAAGGTTTAGGGTAATCGTTAGGTTTGGGGTTAAGGTTAGGGTAAGTGTAAGGGTTAGGGTTAGGGTTAGGGTTAGGATTAGGGGTTAGGGTTAGGGTAAGGGTAAATGTTAGGGTTAGGGTTAGGGTTAGGGTAAGTGTAAGGGTTAGTGTTAGTGTTAGGGTTAGGTTTAGGGTTAGGGTTAGGGTTAGGGTTAGGATAGGGGTAAGGATTAGGGTTAGGGTTAGGGGTTAGGGTTAGTGTTAGGGTTAGGGGCAGGGTGGTGTAAGGGTTAGGGTTAGGGTTAGGGTTAAGGTTAGGGTTAGGGTTAGGTTTAGGGTTATGGAAAGGGTAAGGGTTAGGGTTAGGTTTAGGGTTAGGTTTAGGTTAAGGGTAAGGTATAGGGTTAGGTTTAGGGTAAGTGTAAGTTTAGGTTTAGGATTAGGGTTAGGGTAAATATAAGGGTTATGGTTAGGGTTAGGGGGAGGGTTAGGGTTAGGGTTAGGGGTTAGGTTTCGGGTTAGGGTTAGGGTTATTGTAAGGATTAGGTTTAGGGTTAGGGTAAGGGTTAGGGTTATGCTTAGGGTAAGGTTTAGGTTTAGGGTAAGGTTAAGTTTTAGGTTTAGGGTTAGGGTTAGAGATTAGGGTTTGGGTTAGGGTTAGGGTAAGTGTTAGGGTTAGGTTTAGGGTAAGGGTAAGGTTTAGTGTTATGTTTAGGGTTAGTTATTAGGGTTTGGGTTAGGGTTAGGGTAAGTGTTAAGGTTAGGTTTTGCGTAAGGGTAAGGTTTACTGTTAGGTTTAGGGTTAGGGATTAGGGTTAGGGTTAGGTTTAGGGTAAGTGTTAGTGTTAGTTTTAGGGTAAGGGTAAGGTTTAGGGTTAGGGTAAGGGTTAGGTTTGGGGTTAGGGTTAGGGTAAGATTAAGGGATAGGGTTGGGTTAGGGGTAGGGTTAGGATAAGGGTTAGGGTTATTGTTAGGTTTAGGTTTGGGGTTAGGGTTAGGGTAAGGGTAATGGTTACGGTTAGGGTTAGGGTTAGGTTTAGGGTTAGGGTTAGGGTTAGCGTTAGGGTTAGGGTAAGATTTAGGGTTAGGTTAAGGGTAAGGGTTAGGGTTAGGGTTAGGGTTAGGGTTAGGTATAGGGTTTGAGTTGGGGTTAGGGTTAGGGTAAGGGTTAGTGTTAGGGTTATGGTTAGGCTTAATGTTACGATTAGGGTAAGAGTAAGGTTTAGTGTTAGGTTTAGGGTTAGGGGTTAAGGTTAGGCTTATTGTTAGGGTTAGGGTTAGTGTAAGGGTAAGGGTTAGGGTTAGGGTTAGGGTTAAGTTTAGTGTTAGGGTTAGAGTTAGGGTTAGGAAAAGGGTAAGGGTTAGGGTAAGGGTTAGGGTTAGGGTTTGGGTAAGGGCAAGGGTTAGGGTTAAGGTTAGGTTTAGGTTTAGGGTTAACGTTACGGTGAGGGTGAGGGCAAGGGTAAGGTTTAGGGTTAGATTTAGGGTTAGGGTTCGGGTAAGAGTTAGGGTTAGTTTTAGGGTAAGGGTAACGGTAAGTGTTAGGGTTAGGATTAGGTTTAGCGTTGCGGTTAAGGTTAGGGTTAGGGTTAGGGTAAGGGTAAGGGTTGGGGTTAGGGTTAGGGTTAGGTTTAGTGTTATGGTTAGGGTTAGGGTTAGGGTAAGGGTATGTGTTCGGGTTAGGGTTAGGGTTAGGTTTAGGGTTAGGTTTATCGTTACGGTAAGCGTAAGGGTGAGGGTTAGGGTTAGGGTTAAAGTAAGTGTAAGGTTTAGGTTTAGGGTTAGGGTTAGGTTTAGGGTTAGGGATAGTGTTAGGGTTAGGGTAAGGGTAAGGGTAAGGGTTAGGGTTAGGGTTAGGCTTTGGTTTAGGGTTAGGGTAAAGGTAAGCGTTAGGGTTAGTTTTAGGGTTAGGAATAGGGTTAGGGTTAGGTTAAGGGTAAGGGTTAGAGTTATGGTTAGGGTTAGGTTTAGGGTTAGGGTAAGGGTAAGGTTTAGGGTTAGGGTTAGGGTTAGGGTAAGGGTTAGGGTTAGGGTTAGGGTAGTCTTTAGGGTAAGGGTAAGTGTTAGTGTTAGGGTTAGGTTTAGGATAATGTAAATATTAGGGTTAGGTTTAGGGTTAGGGTTAGAGGTTAGGGTTAGGGTTAGGGTGAGGGTTAGGGTTAGGGTTAGGGTTAAGATAAGGGTAAGGGTTAGGTTTAGGGTTAGGGTTAGGGTTAGTGTTAGGTTTAGAGTTAGGGTTAGGGTAAGGGCAAGGGTTAGGTTTAGGGTTAAGGTAAGGGTTAGAATTAGGGTTAGCGTTAGGGTTAAGTTTAGGGTTAGGGTTAGTATTAGGGTTAGGGTTATGGTAAGGGTTAGGGTTAGAGTTAGTGTAAGGGTTAGGATTAGGGTTAGGGTTAGGGTTAGATTTAGGTTTAGGGTTAGGGTTAGGGGTTAGGCTTAGGGTTAGGGTTAGGGTAAGGGTTAGGGTTCGATTTAGTTTAAGGGTTAGGTTTAGGGTTAGGGAAAGGTTAAGGGTTAGGGTTAGAGTAAGAGTTAGTGTTAGGTTTAAGGTTAGGGTTAGGTTCAGGGTTAGGTTTAGTTTAAGGGTTAGGGTTAGGGTTAGGGTAAGTGTAATGGTTAGGGTTAGTATTAGGGTTAGGGTTAGGGTAAAGGTTAGGGTTAGGTTCAGGGTTAGGTTTAGGGTTAGGGATAGGGTAAGGGTAAGAGAAAATGTTAGGGTTAGGTTTAGGGTTGGGGTTAAGGTTAGGTTTTGGGTTAGGGTACGTTTAAGGATTAGGGTTAGGGTTAGGTTAGGGTTATGTTTAGGGTTTGGGTTAGGGTTAGGATTAGGGTTAGGTTTAGGGTTAGGGTTAGGGTTAGGGTTACGGTAAGGTTATGTGTTAGGGTTAGCGTTAGGGTTAGGGTTAGGGTAAGTGTTAGGGTTAGGGTTAGGGTTACCGTTAGGTTTAGGGTAAGGGTAAGTGTTAGGGTTAAAGTTAGGGTCAGGGTTAGGGTTAGGGTTAGGGTAAGGGTAAGGGTTATGGTTAAGTTTAGGGTTAGGGTAAGGGTAAGGGTTAGGTTTAGGGTTAGGCTTAGGGTAAGGATAAATATTAGAGTTAAGGTTATTGTTAGGGTTAGGGTTAAGGTTAGGGTGAGGATAAGGGTAAGGGTTAGGGTTAAGATTAGGGTTAGGGTTAGGGTAAGGATTAGTGTTAGGGTTAGGGTAATGGTTAGGGTTAGGTTTAGGTTTAGGTTTAGAGTTGGGGTTAAGGTTAGGGTTAGGGTTAGGGTAAGGGATAGGGTTAGGTTAGGGTTAGGTTTAGGGTTAAGGTTAGGGTTAGGGTTAGGTTTACGGTTAGGATTAGGGTTATGGTTAGGGTAAGGGTTAGGGATAGAGTTAGGTTTAGGATAAGGCTTAGTGTTAGGGTACGGTAAGGGTTAGGGTTAGTGTTAGGGTTAGGGTTAAGGTTGAGGATAGGGTTAGGTTTAAGGGTAGGTTTAGGGTTAGGATTAGCGTTAGGGTTAGGGTAAGGGTTAGGGTTAGGGTTAGGGTTAGGGTTAGGGTTAGGCTTAGTGTTAGAGTAAGGGTAAGGGTTAGGGTTAGGGTTAGGGTTAGGGTTAAGTTTGAGGTTAGGGTTAGGGTTAGGGTTAGGGTAAGTGTTAGGGTAAGTTTTAGGGTTAGGTTTAGAGTTAGGGTTAGGTTTAGGGTAAGGGTAAGGTTTAGGGGTAGTGTTAGGGTTAGGGTTAGGTTTAGGTTTAAGGTTAGGGTTAGGGTTACTGTTAGGGTAAGGGTTAGGTATAGGTTAGGGTAAGGGTTAGGGTTAGGGTTAGGTTTAGGGTTAGGTTTATGGCTAGGGTTAGGATTAAGATTAGGGTAAGGGTAAGGGTTAGGTTTAGTGGTAGGTTTAGGTTTAGGGTTAGGGCAAGGGTAAGGGTTAGGGTTAGGGTTAGGGTTTGGGTATGGGTTAGGGTTAGGTTTAGAGTTAGGGTAGGGTTTAGGGTAAGGGTAAGTGTTAGTGTTAGGGTTAGGTTTAGGTTAAGGGTAAGGATTAGGGATAGATTTAGGGTTAGGTTTAGAGGTTAAGGTTAGGGTTAGGGTTAGGGTGAGGGTTAGGTTTAGGGTTAGGTTTAGGGTAAGGGGAAGGTTTAGGTTTAGGGTTAGGGTTAGGGTTAGGGTTAAGTTTAGGGTTAGGGTTATGGTAAGGGCAAGGGTTAAGGTTCGGGTTAGTGTTAAGTTTAGGGTTAGGGTTAGGGTTAGGGTTAAGGTTAGGGTTAGGGTTAGGGTTAGGGTAAGGGTTAGGTTTAGGGTAGCTGTTAGGGTTAGGGTTAGGGTTAGGGTTAGAGTTAGGGTTAGGGTTAGGGTTAGGGGTTAGGCTTAGGGTTAGTGTTAGGGTAAGGGTTAGGGGTAGGATTTGGGTTAGTTTACATGTTAGGGTTAGGGTTAGGGTAAGTGTAAGTGTTAGGGTTATGGTAAGAGTTATGGTAGGTTTAGGGTTAGGGTTAGGGTTAGGGTAAGGGTAAGGTTTAGCATTGGGATTAGGTTTAGCGTTAGTGTAAAGGTTAGGGTTAGGATTAGGGTTAGGTTTAGGGTTAGGGATAGGGTAAGGGTAAGGGTTAGCGTTAGGGTTAGTGTTAGGTGTATGTTTGGGGTTAAGGTTAGGTTTAGGGTTAGGGTACATTTAAGGATTAGTGTTAGGGTTAGGGTTAGGGTTATGCTTAGGGTTAGGGTTAGGGTTAGGTTTAGCGTTAGGTTTAAGGTTATGGTTAGCGTTAGGATTAGGGTTAGGGTTAGGGTAAGTGTTAGGGTTAGGTTTAGGGTTACGGTTAGGGTTAGGGTAAGGGTAAGGGTTAGGGTTAAAGATATGGTCAGGGTTAGGGTTAGGGTTAGGGTTAGGGTAATGGTTAGGGTTAGGTTTAGGGTTAGGGTAAGGGTAAGGGTTAGGTTTAGGGTTAGGGTTAGGTTTGGGGTTAGGGTTAGGGTAAGGATAAATGTTAGAGTTAAGGTAAGGGTGAGGGTAAGGGTAAGGGATAGGGTTAAGATTAGGGTTAGGGTTAGGGTAATGGTTAGGGTTAGGGTTATAATTAGGGCAAGGGTTAGGGATAGGGTTAGGGTTAGGTTTAGGGTTGGGGTTAAGTAATGGTTAGGGTTAGGGTTATGGTTAGGGTAAGGGTTACGGTTAGGTTTAGGGTTAGGGTTAGGGTTTGGGTAAGGGGTAGGGTAAGGGTTATGGTTATGGTTAAGGTTAGGGTTAGGGTTAGGGTAAGGGTAAGGGTAAGGGTTAGATTTAGGTTTAGGCTTAGGGTAAGTGTTAGAGTTAATGTTAGGGTTAGGGTTAGGGTAAGGTTAAGGGTTAGGGTTAAGGTTAGGGTTAGGGTTAGGGTTAGGGTTAGGGGTAGGGGTAGGGTAAGGGTTAGGTTTAGGGTTAGGTTTAGGTTTAGGGTTAGTCTAAGGGTAAGGGTTAGGTTTAGGGTTAGAGTTAGGTTTAGGGTTAGGGTTAGGGTTAGGGTTAGAGTTAGGGTAAGGCTTAGGGTTAGGGTTAGGGTTAGGGTAAGCTTATGTGTTAGGGTTAGGTTAGGGTTAGGGTTAGGTTTAGGGTAAGAGTTAGGGTTAGGGTTAGGGTTACGTTTAGGGTTATGGTAAGGGTAAGGGTTAGGGTTAAAATTAGGATCAGGTTTAGGGTTAGGGTTAGGGTTAGGTTTAGTGTTAGGGTTAGGTTTAGGGTTAGGGTTAGGGTAAGGATAAATGTTAGAGTTAAGGTTAGGTTTAGGGTTAGGGTTAAGGTTAGGGTGAGGGTAAGGGTAAGGGTTAGGTTAAGATTAGGGTTAGGGTTAGGGTAAGGGTTAGGGTTAGGGTTAGGGTTAGAGTAAGGATAAGGGTTAGGTTTAGGGTTAGGTTTAGGGTTGGGTTAAGGTTAGGGTTAGGGTTAGGGTAAGGGTAAGGGTTAGGTTAGGGTTAGGGTTATTGTTAAGGTTAGGGTTAGGGTTAGGTTTAGGGTTAGGATTAGGGTTATTGTTAGGGTAAGGGTTAGGGTTAGGGTTAGGTTTAGGGTTAGTGTTAGGGTAAGGATAAGGGTTAGGTTTAGGGTTAGGGTTAGGGTTAAGGTTGAGTTTAGGGTTAGGTTTAGGGTGAGGTTTAGGGTTAGGATTAGAGTTAGGGTTAGTGTAATGGTTTGGTTAGGGTTAGGGTTAGGGTTAGGCTTAGTGTTAGAGTAAGGGTAAGTGTTAGGGTTAGGGTAAGGGTTCAGTTTGAGTTTAGGTTTAGGGTTAAGGTTAGGGTAAGGGTTAGGGTTAGGGCAAGGATTAGGGTTAGGGTTAAGGTTAGGGTTAGTGTTAGTGTTAGGGTTAGTGTTAGGGTTAGGTTTAGGGTTAGGGTTATGGGTAGGTGTAGGGTTAAGGTAAGGGTTAGGTTTAGGTTAGGGTTAGGGTTAGGGTTAGGGTAAGGATAAGGTTTATGGTTAGGGTTAGTGTTAGGTTTAGGTTAGGGTAAGGGTAAGGGTTAGGGTTAGGTTTAGGTTTAGGGTTAGTGTTAGGTTTAGTGTTAGGGTTAGGGTAAGGGGAAGGGTTAGGGTTAGCGTTAGGGTTAAGGTTAGGGTTAGGTTTAGGGTTAGGGTTACGATTAAGGTTAGGTTTAGGTTTAGGGTTAGGATTAAGTTTAGGGTTGGGGTTGGGTTACAGTTAGGTTTAGGGTTAGGGTTAGCGGTTAGGCTTAGGGTTAGGGTTAGGGTAAGGGATATTGTTAGGGTTAGGGTTAGTTTAAGGGTTAGGGTTATGGTTAGGGTAAGGGTAAGGCTTAGGGTTAGGGTAAGAGTTAGGGTTTGGTTTAGGGTTAGGGTTAGGGTTAGCGTAAGGGTAAGGGTTAGGGTTATGATTAGGGTTAGGGTTAGAGTAATGGTTAGGGTTAGGATTAGGATTAGGGTTAGGGTTAGGGATAGGGTAAGGGTAAGTTTTAGGTTTAGGGTTAGGTTTAGCTTTAGGGTTGGATTTAAGTTTAGGTTTAGGGTTAGTGTACGTTTAAGGATTAGGGTTAGGGTTAGGGTAGGGTTATGCTTAGGGTTAGGGTTAGGGTTAGGATTAGGGTTAGGGTTAGGTTTAGGGTTAGGGTAAGGGTAAGGGTTAGGGTTAGGGTTAGGGTTAGGTTTAGGGTTAAGGTTACGGTGAGGTTAAGGGTTAGGGTTAGGGTTAGGGTTAAGATTAGGGTTAGGGTTAGGATCAGGGTTAGGATTAGGGTTAGGGTTAGGGTAAGGTTATGTGTTAGGGTTAGCGTTAGGGTTACGGTTAGGGTTAGGGTAAGTGTTAGGGTTAGGGTTAGTGTTACAGTTAGGTTAGGGTAAGGGTTAGGGATAAAGTTAGGGTCAGGGTTAGGATTAGGGTTATGGTTAGGGTAACGGTAAGGGTTAGGATTAGGGTTAGGGTAAGGGTAAGGGTTAGGTTTATGGTTAGGGTTAGGTTTAGGGTTAGGGTTAGGGTAAGGATAAATGTTAGAGTTAAGGTTAGGGTGAGGGCAAGGGTAACGATTAGGGTTAAGATTAGTGTTAGGGACAGGGTAAGGTTTAGGGTAAGGGTTAGTGTTTGGATTAGGGTTAGGTTTAGGGTTAGGGTTAGGGTTAAGGTAAGGGTTAGGGTTAGGTTCAGGTTTAGGATTAGGGTTAGGGTTAGGTTATGGGTTAGGGTTAGGGTTAGGGTCAGGGTTAGGCTTAGTGTTAGTGTAAGGGTAAGGGTTAGGGTTAGGGTTAGGGTTAAGGTTCAGGTTAGGATTATGGTTAGGGTTAGGGTAAGGGTTAGGGTTAGGGTTAGGTTAAGGGTTAGGGTTAGGGTTAGGGTTAAGGTAAGGGTAAGGGTTAGGGTTATGGTTAGGATTAGGGTAAGGGTTAGGGTTAGGTTTAGGTTTAGGGTTAGGGTAGAGCTTAGGGTATGGGTAAGTGTTAGTGTTAGGGATAGGTTTAGGATAAGGGTAAGGATTAGGGTTAGGGTTAGGGTTAGAGGTTAGGGTTAGGGTTAGGATTAGGGTGAGGGTTAGGTTTGGGGTTAGGGTTAGGGTAAGGGTAAAGGTTAGGGTCAGTGTTAAGGTTAGGGTTAGTGTTAGGTTTAGGGTTAGGGTTAGGTTAAGGGCAAGGGTTAGGCATAGGGTTAGGGTTAAGTTTAGGGTTAGGGTTAGGGTTAGGGTTAGGGTTAATGTCAGGGTTACGGTTAGGTTTAGGGATAGGGTAAGGGTTAGGGTTAGGGTTAGGTTTTGGGTAAGGGTTAGGGTTAGGGTTAGTGTTAGGATTAGGGTTAGAATTAGTTTTAGAGTTAGGGTTTGGGGATAGGCTTAGGGTTAGGGTTAGTGTAAGGGTTAGGGTTAGGATTAGGGTAAGGGTTAGGGTTAGGGTTAGCGTTAGGTTTAGGGTTGGATTAGGGTAAGGGTAAGAGTTAAGGTTAGAGTTAGGGAAAGGGTAAGGTTTAGGGTTAGGTTTAGGGTTAGGGTAAGGATTAGGGTTAGGTTTAGGGTTAGGGTAAGGGTTAGGGTTAGGGTTAGGGTTAGCGTTAAAGTTAGGGTTAGGGTTAGGGTTAGGGTAAGGGTAAGGGTTAGGGTTAGTGTTAGGGTTACGGTTAGGGTTAGGGGTTAGGGTTAGTGTTAGGTTTAGGGTTACGTTAAGGATAAGAGTTAGGGATAGGGATAGGGTTAGGGTTAGGGTTAGGTTAGGGTTAGGGTTAGTGTAAGGGGTAGGGTTAGGGTTATGGTTATGGTTAAGGTTAGGGTTAGGGTAAGGGTAAGTGTTAGGGTTAGGTTTAGGGTTAGGGTAAGTGTTAGAGTTAGAGTTAGGGTTATGGTAAGGGTAAAGGTTAGGGTTAATGTTAGTGTTAGGGTTAGGGTTAGGGTAAGGGTAAGGTTTAGGGTTAGGTTTAGGGTTAGGGTTAGTCTAAGGGTAAGGGTTAGGTTTAGGGTTAGAGTTAGGTTTAGGGTTAGTGTTAGTGTAAGGATAAGGTTTAGAGTTCACTTTAGGGTTAGGGTTAGGTTTAGGGTTAAGGTTAGGGTGAGGGTAAGGGTAAGGGGTAGGGTTAGGTTTAGGGTTAGGTTTAGGGTAAGGGTAAGGGTTAGTGTTATGGTTAGGGATAGGTTTAGGGTTAAGGTAAGGGTTAGGGTTAGGGTTAGGGTTAGGTTTAGGGTTAAGGTAAGGGTTAGGGTTAGGTTCTGGGTTAGGATTAGGGTTAGGGTTAGGGTATGGGTTAGGGGTAGAGTTAGGGTCAGGGTTAGGCTTAGGGTTAGTGTAAGGGTTAGGGTTAGGGTTAGGGTTAGGGTTAAGATTGAGGTTAGGATTATGGTTAGGGTTAGGGTAAGGGTTAATGTTAGGGTTAGGGTAAGGGTTACGGTTAGGGTGAGGGTTAAGGTAAGGGTAACGGTTAGGGTTAGGGTTAGGATTAGGGTAAGGGTTAGGGTTAGGGTTAGGGTTAGGGTAGTGGTTAGGGTTAGGGTTAGGATAAGGGTAAGGGTTTGGGTTAAGGTTAGGGTTAGGGTTAGGTTTAGGGTTAGGGTTAGGGTAAGGTTACGGTTTAGGGTTAGGGTTAGAGTTAGGGTTAAGGTTAGGGTTAGGGTTAGAATTTTGGTTAGGGTAAGGGTACGGTTTAGGGTTAGGGTTAGGGTTAGGGTTATGGTTAGGGATACGTTTGGGTTTAGGGTTAGGATAAGGGTTAGGGTTAGGGTAAAGATTAGGGTTAGGTTTAGATTTAGGGTTAGGGTAAGGGCACGGTTTAGGGTTAGGGTTAAGTTTGTGATTGCGGTTAGGGTAAGAGTAAGGGTTAGGGTTAGGTTAGGTTTAGGGTAAGGGTTAGGGTTAGGGTTAGGGATAGGTTTGGGGTTAGGGTTAGGGTTAGGGTTAGGGTAAAGTTTAGGGTTAGGGTAAGGGTTAGGGTTAGGGTTAGGATTAGGGTTAGCATTAAGTTTAGGGTTAGGGTTAGGGTTGGGGTTAGGGTAATGGTTAGGGTTAGGGTTAGGGTTAGGATTAGGATAAGGGTTAGTTTTAGGGTTAGGGTAAGGGTAAGGGTTAGGATTAGGGTTAGGGTTAAGTTTAGGGTTAGGGTTAGGGTTAGGATTAGGGTTAGCATTAAGTTTAGGGTTAGGGTTAGGGTTGGGGTTAGGGTAACGGTTAGGGTTAGGATTAGGGTTAGGGTTAGGATAAGGGTTAGGTTTAGGGTTAGGGAAAGTGTAAGGGTTAGGATTAGGGTTAGGGTTAAGTTTAGGGTTAGGGTTAGGGTTAGGGTTAGGGTTAGGATTAGGATTAGTTTTAGGCTTAGGGTAAGGATTAGTGTTATGGTTAGGGTTGGGGTTAGGTTTAGAGTTAATGTAAGGGTAAGGGTTAGGGTTAGGATTAGTGTTAGGGTTAGGATTAGTGTTAGGGTTAGGCTTAGGGTACGGACTAGTGTTAGGGTTAGGGTTGGGTTTAGGGTTAGGGTTAGGGTAAGGGTTAGGGTTAGGGATAGGGTTAGGTGTTAGGGTAAGGGTTAGGGTTAGATTTCGGGTTACGGTAAGGGTACGGTTTAGGTTTAGGGTTTGGTTTGGGGTTAGGGTTAGGGTAACAGTAAGGGTTAGGGTTAGGGTTAGGGTTAGGGTTAGGGTTAGGCTAAGTGTTAGATTTAGGTTTAGGGTAAGGGCTAGGGTTAGGGTTAGGGTTAAGTTAAGACTAAGGGTTAGATTTAAGGTTAGGGTTAGGGTTAGGGTTAGGGTTAGGGGAAGGGTAAAGTTTAGGTTTAGGTTTAGGGTAAGGGTAAGGGTTAAGTTTAGGGGTTGGCGTTAGGGTTAGGGTTAGGATAAGTGTTAGGGTTAGGGTTAGGTTTAGGGTAAAAGTTAGTGTTAGGGTTAGGGTTACGGTTAGGCTAAGGTGTTTGGTTTAGGGTTAGGGTTAGGGTTAGGGTAAGGGTAGAGGTTAGGGTTAGGGTTAGGTTTAGGGTTAGGGTTAGGGTTAGGATAAGGGTAAGGGTTTGGGTTAAGGTTAGGGTTAGGTTTAGGTTTAGAGTTAGGGCAAGGATTAGGGTTAGGGTAATGGTTAGGGTTAGGGTTAGGGTTAAGTTAGGGGTTAAGGTTAGGGTAAGAGTAAGGGTTAGGGTTAGGTTTAGGGTTGGGGTTCGGGTTAGGGTGAGGCTAAGGGTAAGGGTTACGGTTCGGGTTAGGGTTAGGGTAAGGGTTAGGGATAGGGTTAGGGTTAGGGTGAGCGTTAGGGTATGGGTTATGTTTAGGGGTTAGGGTTAGGGTTAGGGTTAGGGTTAGGGTAAGGGTTAGGGTTAGGATTAGGGTAAGGGTTAGGGTTAGGGTTAGGGTTAGCGTAAGGGTTAGGGTTAGGCATAGGTTTGGGGTTAGGGTTAGGGTAAGGTTTAGGGTTAGGGAAAGGTTAGGGTTAGGGTTAGGGTTAGGGTAAGGGTAACTGTTAGAATTAGGGTTAGGGTTAGTGTTAGGGTTTGTTAGGGTTAGGGTAAGGGTAAGGGTTAGGGTTGGGGTAAGGGTAAGGTTTAGAGTTAGGGTTAGGGTTAGAGTAAGTGTAAGGCTTAGGATTAATGTTAGGGTTAGGGTTAGGGTTAGGATAAGGGGAAGGGTTAGGGTTAGGGTTAGGGAGAGGGTTAGGGTAAGGGTAAGGTTTAGGGTTAGTGTTCGTGTTAGGGTTAAGGTTAGGGTTAGGGTTAGGGTTAGGCTAAGGGTTAGGGTTAGGGTTAGGGTAAGGGTTAGGGTTTGTGTTAGGGTTAGGGTTAGAGTTAGGGTTAGCATTAGGGTAAGGGTTAGGGTTGGGGTTAGGGTTAGGGTAAGGGTTGGGGTTAGGGGTTAGGGTTAGGTTTAGGGTAAGGGTTAGGGATAGGGATTAGGGTT
The DNA here is from genome assembly GCA_024803745.1 of Megascapheus bottae. NCBI lineage: Eukaryota > Metazoa > Chordata > Mammalia > Rodentia > Geomyidae > Megascapheus > Megascapheus bottae. The sequence continues at coordinate 65,894 of JANJXV010001183.1, read as the reverse complement.
AGGGTGAGAGTTAGTGTAAGTGTTAGGGTTAGGGTTACAGTTAGGGTTAGTGTAAGGGTTAGGGTTAGGGTTAGGGTAAGTGTTAGGGTTACGGTTAGAGTTATGGTAAGGGTAAGGGTTAAGGTAAGGGTTAGGGTAAGGGTAAGTGTTAGGATTAGGGTTAGGGTTTGTGTTAGGTTTAGGGTTAGGGTAAGGGTAAGGGTTATGTTTAGGTTTCGGTTTAGGGTTAGGCTTAGGGTAAAGGTAACTGTTAGGGTTAGGGTTAGGCTAAGGGTTAGGGTTAGGGATAGGGTTAAGGCTAGGGTTAGTGTTAGGGTTAGGGATAGGGTTAGGGTAAGGGTAAGGTTTAGGGTTAGTGTTAGGGTTAGGGTTAATATTAGGGTTAGGTTTAGGGTTAGGCTAAGGGTTAGGGTTAGGGTTAGGGTAAGGGTTAGGGTTTGGGTAAGGGTTAGGGTTAGGGTTAGGGTAGGGTTAGGGTTTAGTGTTGGGGTTAGGGTTAGGGTAAGGGTTAGGGTTAGGGTTAGGGTAAGGGTAAGTGTTAGGGTTAGGGTTAGGGTTAGGGTTAGGGTAACAGTAAGGGATAGGGTTAGGGTTAGTTTTAGGGTTAGGATTTGGTTAGGTTTAGGTGTAGGATTACAGTTAAGGTAAGTGTAAGGATTAAGGTTAGGGTTAGGCTTAGGGTTAGGGTTAGGGTTAGGGAAAGGGTAAAGGTTGGGTTGGGTTGGGGTTAGGCTTAGGTTTAGGGTAAGGATTAGGGTTAGGGTTAGGGTTAGGGTTAGGGTAAGGGTTAGGGTTAGGGTTAGCATTAAGGGTTAGAGTAAGATTAAGGGTCAGGGTTAGGGTTAGTGTTAGGTTTAGGGTTAAGGCAAGGGTAAGGGTTAGGGTTAGCTTTAGGGTTAAGGTTAGGTTTAGGGTTAGGGTTAGGGTAAGTGTTAGGGTTAGGGGTTAGGTTTAGGGTTACGGTTAGGGTGAGGGTAAGGGTTAGGGAAAGGATTCGGTTTAGGGTTAAGGTTAGGTTTAGGAAAGGGATAGGTTTAGGGTTAGGGTTAGGGTTACGGTTAGGGCAAGATTTAGTAGTAGGGTTAGGGTAAGGGTTAGGGTTAGGCTTAGGGTTAGGGTTAGGGTTAGTGTAAGGATTAGGTTTCGGCTTAGGTTTAGGGTTAGCATTAAGGTTAGGCTTAGGGCTAGGGTAAGGGTAAGGGTTAGGGTTAGGGTTAGAGTTAGGTTAAGTGTTATGTTTAAGGTTAGGGTTAGGGTTAGGGTTTAGAGTTAGGGTTAGGGTTAGGGTTAGTGTAAGGGTAAGGGTTAGGTTTAGCGTTAGGGTTAGAGTAAGGGTAAAGGTTTAGATAGGATTAGTGTAGGGTTAGGGTAAGGGTTAGGGTTATGGTTAGGGTTAGCCTTAAGGTTAGGGTTAGGGTAAGGGTTAGGTTTCGGGTGAGGGTTTGGGTTAAGTTTAGGGTTAGGGTTAGGGTAAGATAAGGGTTATGGTTAGGTTTAGGCTCAGGGTTAGGGTTAGGGTAAGGGTTAGGGTTAGGGTTAGAGTTAGGGTAAGGATTAAGGTTAGGGTTAGGGTTAGGGTTAGGGTTAGAATTAATGTTAGGGTTAGGGTTAGGGTAAGAATAAGGTTTAGGTTTAGGGTTAGGTTTAGGGTAAGGGTAAGGGTTAGGGTTAGGGTTAGGTTTAGGGTTAGGGTAAGAGTTAGGGTTAGGGTTAGGGTTAGGTTTAGGTTTAGGCTTAGGGTAAGGGTAAGGGTTAGGGTTAGGTTTAGGTTCAGGGTTAGTTTTAGGGTAAGCGTAGGGTTAGGTTTAGTGGTAGGTTTAGGGTTACGTTTAGGGTTAGGATTAGGGTAAGGGTGAGGGTTAGGGTTAGGGTTAGGGGTCAGGGTTAGGGTTAGGGTTAGGTTTAGGATAAGGGTAAGGTTTAGTGTTAGAGTTAGGTTTCGGGTTAGGGTTAGTGTTGAGGTTAGGGTTAGGGTTAGGGTTAGGCTAAGGGTTAGGGTTAGGGTTAGGTAAGGCTTACGGTTAGATTTAGGGTTAGGGTTAGAGGTAGGATTAGGGTTAGGTTAAGGGTAAGGGTTAGGGTAAGGGATAGGGTTAGGGTTAGGGTTAGGTTTGGGGTTAAGGTTAGGGTTAGGGTAAGTGTAAGGGTTAGGGTTAGGGTTACGTTTAGGATAAGGGTAAGTTTTAGCATTAGAGTTAGGTTTGGGGTTAGCGTTAGGGTTAGGGTTAGGGTTAGGGTTAGTGTTGAGGTTAGGGTTAGGGTGAGGGTTAGGGTAAGGGTTAGGGTTAGGGTTTGGGTAAGTCTTACGGTTAGATTTAGGGTTAGGGTTAGAGGTAGGGTTAGGGTTAGGTTAAGGGTAAGGGTTAGGGTAAGGGTTAGGGTTAGTGGTTAGGGTTAGGTTTGGGGTTAAGGTTAGGGTTAGGGTAAGTGTAAGGGTTAGGGTTACGGTTAGGGTTAGGTTTAAGGTTAGGGTTAGGGGAAGGGGAAGGGTTAGGATTTGGTTTAGGGTTAGGGTTAAGGTTAGGGTTAGGGTTACGGTTAGGGATAGGGTTAGGGTTAAAGGTAAGGCTTAGGGTTAGGTTTAGTGTTAGGGTTAGGTTTAAGGTTAGGGTTAGTGTAAGGGTAAGGGTCAGGGTTAGGGTTAGGTTTAGGGTAAATGTTAGGGTTAGGGTTAGGGTTAGGGAGAGGGTAAGGGTTAGGGTTAGGGTTAGGTTTAGGGTTAGGGTAAGGATTAGGGTTAGGTTTAGGGTTAGGGTAAGGGTGAGGGTTAGGGTTAGGGTTAGATTTAGGATTAGGGTAAGTGTAAGGGTTAGGGTTAGGGTTAGTGTTAGGTTTAAGGTAAGGGTCAGGGTTAGGGTTAGGGTTAGGGTAAGGGTTGGGGTAAGGGGTTAAGGTTAGGGTGAGGGTAAGGGTTAGGATTAGGGTTATGGTTAGGGTTAGAGTTAGGGTTAGGTTTAGGGTAAGGTTTAGGGTTAGGGTTAGGGTTAGGGTTAGGGTTAGGTTTAGGGTTAGAATTAATGTTACGGTCAGGGTTAGGGTAAGAATAAGGTTTAGGTTTAGGGTTAGGTTTAGGGTAAGGGTAAGGGTTAGGGTTAGGGTTAGGTTTAGGGTTAGGGTAAGAGTTAGGGTTAAGGTTAGGGTTAGGTTTAGGTTTAGGCTTAGGGTAAGGGTATGGGTTAGGGTTAGGTTTAGGTTCAGGGTTAGTTTTAGGGTAAGGGTAGGGTTAGGGTTAGTGGTAGGTTTAGGGTTACGTTTAGGGTTAGGGTTAGGGTAAGGGTGAGGGTTAGGGTTAGGGTTAGGGGTCAGGGTTAGGGTTAGGGTTAGGGTTAGGTTTAGGATAAGGGTAAGGTTTAGCGTTAGAGTTAGGTTTCGGGTTAGGGTTAGTGTTGAGGTTAGGGTTAGGGTTAGGGTTAGGGTTAGGGTTAGGGTTAGGGTAAGGGTAAGGGTTAGGTTAGGGTTAGGGTTATTGTTAAGGTTAGGGTAAGGGTTAGGTTTAGGGTTAGGATTAGGGTTATTGTTAGGGTAAGGGTTAGGGTTAGGGTTAGGTTTAGGGTTAGTGTTAGGGTAAGGATAAGGGTTAGGTTTAGGGTTAGGGTTAGGGTTAAGGTTGAGTTTAGGGTTAGGTTTAGGGTGAGGTTTAGGGTTAGGATTAGAGTTAGGGTTAGTGTAATGGTTTGGTTAGGGTTAGGGTTAGGGTTAGGCTTAGTGTTAGAGTAAGGGTAAGTGTTAGGGTTAGGGTAAGGGTTCAGTTTGAGTTTAGGTTTAGGGTTAAGGTTAGGGTAAGGGTTAGGGTTAGGGCAAGGATTAGGGTTAGGGTTAAGGTTAGGGTTAGTGTTAGTGTTAGGGTTAGTGTTAGGGTTAGGTTTAGGGTTAGGGTTATGGGTAGGTGTAGGGTTAAGGTAAGGGTTAGGTTTAGGTTAGGGTTAGGGTTAGGGTTAGGGTAAGGATAAGGTTTATGGTTAGGGTTAGTGTTAGGTTTAGGTTAGGGTAAGGGTAAGGGTTAGGGTTAGGTTTAGGTTTAGGGTTAGTGTTAGGTTTAGTGTTAGGGTTAGGGTAAGGGGAAGGGTTAGGGTTAGCGTTAGGGTTAAGGTTAGGGTTAGGTTTAGGGTTAGGGTTACGATTAAGGTTAGGTTTAGGTTTAGGGTTAGGATTAAGTTTAGGGTTGGGGTTGGGTTACAGTTAGGTTTAGGGTTAGGGTTAGCGGTTAGGCTTAGGGTTAGGGTTAGGGTAAGGGATATTGTTAGGGTTAGGGTTAGTTTAAGGGTTAGGGTTATGGTTAGGGTAAGGGTAAGTCTTAGGGTTAGGGTAAGAGTTAGGGTTTGGTTTAGGGTTAGGGTTAGGGTTAGCGTAAGGGTAAGGGTTAGGGTTATGATTAGGGTTAGGGTTAGAGTAATGGTTAGGGTTAGGATTAGGATTAGGGTTAGGGTTAGGGATAGGGTAAGGGTAAGTTTTAGGTTTAGGGTTAGGTTTAGCTTTAGGGTTGGATTTAAGTTTAGGTTTAGGGTTAGTGTACGTTTAAGGATTAGGGTTAGGGTTAGGGTAGGGTTATGCTTAGGGTTAGGGTTAGGGTTAGGATTAGGGTTAGGGTTAGGTTTAGGGTTAGGGTAAGGGTAAGGGTTAGGGTTAGGGTTAGGGTTAGGTTTAGGGTTAAGGTTACGGTGAGGTTAAGGGTTAGGGTTAGGGTTAGGGTTAAGATTAGGGTTAGGGTTAGGATCAGGGTTAGGATTAGGGTTAGGGTTAGGGTAAGGTTATGTGTTAGGGTTAGCGTTAGGGTTACGGTTAGGGTTAGGGTAAGTGTTAGGGTTAGGGTTAGTGTTACAGTTAGGTTAGGGTAAGGGTTAGGGATAAAGTTAGGGTCAGGGTTAGGATTAGGGTTATGGTTAGGGTAACGGTAAGGGTTAGGATTAGGGTTAGGGTAAGGGTAAGGGTTAGGTTTATGGTTAGGGTTAGGTTTAGGGTTAGGGTTAGGGTAAGGATAAATGTTAGAGTTAAGGTTAGGGTGAGGGCAAGGGTAACGATTAGGGTTAAGATTAGTGTTAGGGACAGGGTAAGGTTTAGGGTAAGGGTTAGTGTTTGGATTAGGGTTAGGTTTAGGGTTAGGGTTAGGGTTAAGGTAAGGATTAGGGTTAGGTTCAGGTTTAGGATTAGGGTTAGGGTTAGGTTATGGGTTAGGGTTAGGGTTAGGGTCAGGGTTAGGCTTAGTGTTAGTGTAAGGGTAAGGGTTAGGGTTAGGGTTAGGGTTAAGGTTCAGGTTAGGATTATGGTTAGGGTTAGGGTAAGGGTTAGGGTTAGGGTTAGGTTAAGGGTTAGGGTTAGGGTTAGGGTTAAGGTAAGGGTAAGGGTTAGGGTTATGGTTAGGATTAGGGTAAGGGTTAGGGTTAGGTTTAGGTTTAGGGTTAGGGTAGAGCTTAGGGTATGGGTAAGTGTTAGTGTTAGGGATAGGTTTAGGATAAGGGTAAGGATTAGGGTTAGGGTTAGGGTTAGAGGTTAGGGTTAGGGTTAGGATTAGGGTGAGGGTTAGGTTTGGGGTTAGGGTTAGGGTAAGGGTAAAGGTTAGGGTCAGTGTTAAGGTTAGGGTTAGTGTTAGGTTTAGGGTTAGGGTTAGGTTAAGGGCAAGGGTTAGGCCTAGGGTTAGGGTTAAGTTTAGGGTTAGGGTTAGGGTTAGGGTTAGGGTTAATGTCAGGGTTACGGTTAGGTTTAGGGATAGGGTAAGGGTTAGGGTTAGGGTTAGGTTTTGGGTAAGGGTTAGGGTTAGGGTTAGTGTTAGGATTAGGGTTAGAATTAGTTTTAGAGTTAGGGTTTGGGGATAGGCTTAGGGTTAGGGTTAGTGTAAGGGTTAGGGTTAGGATTAGGGTAAGGGTTAGGGTTAGGGTTAGCGTTAGGTTTAGGGTTGGATTAGGGTAAGGGTAAGAGTTAAGGTTAGAGTTAGGGAAAGGGTAAGGTTTAGGGTTAGGTTTAGGGTTAGGGTAAGGATTAGGGTTAGGTTTAGGGTTAGGGTTAGGGTAAGGGTTAGGGTTAGGGTTAGGGTTAGCGTTAAAGTTAGGGTTAGGGTTAGGGTTAGGGTAAGGGTAAGGGTTAGGGTTAGTGTTAGGGTTACGGTTAGGGTTAGGGGTTAGGGTTAGTGTTAGGTTTAGGGTTACGTTAAGGATAAGAGTTAGGGATAGGGATAGGGTTAGGGTTAGGGTTAGGTTAGGGTTAGGGTTAGTGTAAGGGGTAGGGTTAGGGTTATGGTTATGGTTAAGGTTAGGGTTAGGGTAAGGGTAAGTGTTAGGGTTAGGTTTAGGGTTAGGGTAAGTGTTAGAGTTAGAGTTAGGGTTATGGTAAGGGTAAAGGTTAGGGTTAATGTTAGTGTTAGGGTTAGGGTTAGGGTAAGGGTAAGGTTTAGGGTTAGGTTTAGGGTTAGGGTTAGTCTAAGGGTAAGGGTTAGGTTTAGGGTTAGAGTTAGGTTTAGGGTTAGGGTCAGTGTAAGGATAAGGTTTAGAGTTCACTTTAGGGTTAGGGTTAGGTTTAGGGTTAAGGTTAGGGTGAGGGTAAGGGTAAGGGGTAGGGTTAGGTTTAGGGTTAGGTTTAGGGTAAGGGTAAGGGTTAGTGTTATGGTTAGGGATAGGTTTAGGGTTAAGGTAAGGGTTAGGGTTAGGGTTAGGGTTAGGTTTAGGGTTAAGGTAAGGGTTAGGGTTAGGTTCTGGGTTAGGATTAGGGTTAGGGTTAGGGTATGGGTTAGGGGTAGAGTTAGGGTCAGGGTTAGGCTTAGGGTTAGTGTAAGGGTTAGGGTTAGGGTTAGGGTTAGGGTTAAGATTGAGGTTAGGATTATGGTTAGGGTTAGGGTAAGGGTTAATGTTAGGGTTAGGGTAAGGGTTACGGTTAGGGTGAGGGTTAAGGTAAGGGTAACGGTTAGGGTTAGGGTTAGGATTAGGGTAAGGGTTAGGGTTAGGGTTAGGGTTAGGGTAGTGGTTAGGGTTAGGGTTAGGATAAGGGTAAGGGTTTGGGTTAAGGTTAGGGTTAGGGTTAGGTTTAGGGTTAGGGTTAGGGTAAGGTTACGGTTTAGGGTTAGGGTTAGAGTTAGGGTTAAGGTTAGGGTTAGGGTTAGAATTTTGGTTAGGGTAAGGGTACGGTTTAGGGTTAGGGTTAGGGTTAGGGTTATGGTTAGGGATACGTTTGGGTTTAGGGTTAGGATAAGGGTTAGGGTTAGGGTAAAGATTAGGGTTAGGTTTAGATTTAGGGTTAGGGTAAGGGCACGGTTTAGGGTTAGGGTTAAGTTTGTGATTGCGGTTAGGGTAAGAGTAAGGGTTAGGGTTAGGTTAGGTTTAGGGTAAGGGTTAGGGTTAGGGTTAGGGATAGGTTTGGGGTTAGGGTTAGGGTTAGGGTTAGGGTAAAGTTTAGGGTTAGGGTAAGGGTTAGGGTTAGGGTTAGGATTAGGGTTAGCATTAAGTTTAGGGTTAGGGTTAGGGTTGGGGTTAGGGTAATGGTTAGGGTTAGGGTTAGGGTTAGGATTAGGATAAGGGTTAGTTTTAGGGTTAGGGTAAGAGTAAGGGTTAGGATTAGGGTTAGGGTTAAGTTTAGGGTTAGGGTTAGGGTTAGGATTAGGGTTAGCATTAAGTTTAGGGTTAGGGTTAGGGTTGGGGTTAGGGTAACGGTTAGGGTTAGGATTAGGGTTAGGGTTAGGATAAGGGTTAGGTTTAGGGTTAGGGAAAGTGTAAGGGTTAGGATTAGGGTTAGGGTTAAGTTTAGGGTTAGGGTTAGGGTTAGGGTTAGGGTTAGGATTAGGATTAGTTTTAGGCTTAGGGTAAGGATTAGTGTTATGGTTAGGGTTGGGGTTAGGTTTAGAGTTAATGTAAGGGTAAGGGTTAGGGTTAGGATTAGTGTTAGGGTTAGGATTAGTGTTAGGGTTAGGCTTAGGGTACGGACTAGTGTTAGGGTTAGGGTTGGGTTTAGGGTTAGGGTTAGGGTAAGGGTTAGGGTTAGGGATAGGGTTAGGTGTTAGGGTAAGGGTTAGGGTTAGATTTCGGGTTACGGTAAGGGTACGGTTTAGGTTTAGGGTTTGGTTTGGGGTTAGGGTTAGGGTAACAGTAAGGGTTAGGGTTAGGGTTAGGGTTAGGGTTAGGGTTAGGCTAAGTGTTAGATTTAGGTTTAGGGTAAGGGCTAGGGTTAGGGTTAGGGTTAAGTTAAGACTAAGGGTTAGATTTAAGGTTAGGGTTAGGGTTAGGGTTAGGGTTAGGGGAAGGGTAAAGTTTAGGTTTAGGTTTAGGGTAAGGGTAAGGGTTAAGTTTAGGGGTTGGCGTTAGGGTTAGGGTTAGGATAAGTGTTAGGGTTAGGGTTAGGTTTAGGGTAAAAGTTAGTGTTAGGGTTAGGGTTACGGTTAGGCTAAGGTGTTTGGTTTAGGGTTAGGGTTAGGGTTAGGGTAAGGGTAGAGGTTAGGGTTAGGGTTAGGTTTAGGGTTAGGGTTAGGGTTAGGATAAGGGTAAGGGTTTGGGTTAAGGTTAGGGTTAGGTTTAGGTTTAGAGTTAGGGCAAGGATTAGGGTTAGGGTAATGGTTAGGGTTAGGGTTAGGGTTAAGTTAGGGGTTAAGGTTAGGGTAAGAGTAAGGGTTAGGGTTAGGTTTAGGGTTGGGGTTCGGGTTAGGGTGAGGCTAAGGGTAAGGGTTACGGTTCGGGTTAGGGTTAGGGTAAGGGTTAGGGATAGGGTTAGGGTTAGGGTGAGCGTTAGGGTATGGGTTATGTTTAGGGGTTAGGGTTAGGGTTAGGGTTAGGGTTAGGGTAAGGGTTAGGGTTAGGATTAGGGTAAGGGTTAGGGTTAGGGTTAGGGTTAGCGTAAGGGTTAGGGTTAGGCATAGGTTTGGGGTTAGGGTTAGGGTAAGGTTTAGGGTTAGGGAAAGGTTAGGGTTAGGGTTAGGGTTAGGGTAAGGGTAACTGTTAGAATTAGGGTTAGGGTTAGTGTTAGGGTTTGTTAGGGTTAGGGTAAGGGTAAGGGTTAGGGTTGGGGTAAGGGTAAGGTTTAGAGTTAGGGTTAGGGTTAGAGTAAGTGTAAGGCTTAGGATTAATGTTAGGGTTAGGGTTAGGGTTAGGATAAGGGGAAGGGTTAGGGTTAGGGTTAGGGAGAGGGTTAGGGTAAGGGTAAGGTTTAGGGTTAGTGTTCGTGTTAGGGTTAAGGTTAGGGTTAGGGTTAGGGTTAGGCTAAGGGTTAGGGTTAGGGTTAGGGTAAGGGTTAGGGTTTGTGTTAGGGTTAGGGTTAGAGTTAGGGTTAGCATTAGGGTAAGGGTTAGGGTTGGGGTTAGGGTTAGGGTAAGGGTTGGGGTTAGGGGTTAGGGTTAGGTTTAGGGTAAGGGTTAGGGATAGGGATTAGGGTTAGGGTGAGAGTTAGTGTAAGTGTTAGGGTTAGGGTTACAGTTAGGGTTAGTGTAAGGGTTAGGGTTAGGGTTAGGGTAAGTGTTAGGGTTACGGTTAGAGTTATGGTAAGGGTAAGGGTTAAGGTAAGGGTTAGGGTAAGGGTAAGTGTTAGGATTAGGGTTAGGGTTTGTGTTAGGTTTAGGGTTAGGGTAAGGGTAAGGGTTATGTTTAGGTTTCGGTTTAGGGTTAGGCTTAGGGTAAAGGTAACTGTTAGGGTTAGGGTTAGGCTAAGGGTTAGGGTTAGGGATAGGGTTAAGGCTAGGGTTAGTGTTAGGGTTAGGGATAGGGTTAGGGTAAGGGTAAGGTTTAGGGTTAGTGTTAGGGTTAGGGTTAATATTAGGGTTAGGTTTAGGGTTAGGCTAAGGGTTAGGGTTAGGGTTAGGGTAAGGGTTAGGGTTTGGGTAAGGGTTAGGGTTAGGGTTAGGGTAGGGTTAGGGTTTAGTGTTGGGGTTAGGGTTAGGGTAAGGGTTAGGGTTAGGGTTAGGGTAAGGGTAAGTGTTAGGGTTAGGGTTAGGGTTAGGGTTAGGGTAACAGTAAGGGATAGGGTTAGGGTTAGTTTTAGGGTTAGGATTTGGTTAGGTTTAGGTGTAGGATTACAGTTAAGGTAAGTGTAAGGATTAAGGTTAGGGTTAGGCTTAGGGTTAGGGTTAGGGTTAGGGAAAGGGTAAAGGTTGGGTTGGGTTGGGGTTAGGCTTAGGTTTAGGGTAAGGATTAGGGTTAGGGTTAGGGTTAGGGTTAGGGTAAGGGTTAGGGTTAGGGTTAGCATTAAGGGTTAGAGTAAGATTAAGGGTCAGGGTTAGGGTTAGTGTTAGGTTTAGGGTTAAGGCAAGGGTAAGGGTTAGGGTTAGCTTTAGGGTTAAGGTTAGGTTTAGGGTTAGGGTTAGGGTAAGTGTTAGGGTTAGGGGTTAGGTTTAGGGTTACGGTTAGGGTGAGGGTAAGGGTTAGGGAAAGGATTCGGTTTAGGGTTAAGGTTAGGTTTAGGAAAGGGATAGGTTTAGGGTTAGGGTTAGGGTTACGGTTAGGGCAAGATTTAGTAGTAGGGTTAGGGTAAGGGTTAGGGTTAGGCTTAGGGTTAGGGTTAGGGTTAGTGTAAGGATTAGGTTTCGGCTTAGGTTTAGGGTTAGCATTAAGGTTAGGCTTAGGGCTAGGGTAAGGGTAAGGGTTAGGGTTAGGGTTAGAGTTAGGTTAAGTGTTATGTTTAAGGTTAGGGTTAGGGTTAGGGTTTAGAGTTAGGGTTAGGGTTAGGGTTAGTGTAAGGGTAAGGGTTAGGTTTAGCGTTAGGGTTAGAGTAAGGGTAAAGGTTTAGATAGGATTAGTGTAGGGTTAGGGTAAGGGTTAGGGTTATGGTTAGGGTTAGCCTTAAGGTTAGGGTTAGGGTAAGGGTTAGGTTTCGGGTGAGGGTTTGGGTTAAGTTTAGGGTTAGGGTTAGGGTAAGATAAGGGTTATGGTTAGGTTTAGGCTCAGGGTTAGGGTTAGGGTAAGGGTTAGGGTTAGGGTTAGAGTTAGGGTAAGGATTAAGGTTAGGGTTAGGGTTAGGGTTAGGGTTAGAATTAATGTTAGGGTTAGGGTTAGGGTAAGAATAAGGTTTAGGTTTAGGGTTAGGTTTAGGGTAAGGGTAAGGGTTAGGGTTAGGGTTAGGTTTAGGGTTAGGGTAAGAGTTAGGGTTAGGGTTAGGGTTAGGTTTAGGTTTAGGCTTAGGGTAAGGGTAAGGGTTAGGGTTAGGTTTAGGTTCAGGGTTAGTTTTAGGGTAAGCGTAGGGTTAGGTTTAGTGGTAGGTTTAGGGTTACGTTTAGGGTTAGGATTAGGGTAAGGGTGAGGGTTAGGGTTAGGGTTAGGGGTCAGGGTTAGGGTTAGGGTTAGGTTTAGGATAAGGGTAAGGTTTAGCGTTAGAGTTAGGTTTCGGGTTAGGGTTAGTGTTGAGGTTAGGGTTAGGGTTAGGGTTAGGCTAAGGGTTAGGGTTAGGGTTAGGTAAGGCTTACGGTTAGATTTAGGGTTAGGGTTAGAGGTAGGATTAGGGTTAGGTTAAGGGTAAGGGTTAGGGTAAGGGATAGGGTTAGGGTTAGGGTTAGGTTTGGGGTTAAGGTTAGGGTTAGGGTAAGTGTAAGGGTTAGGGTTAGGGTTACGTTTAGGATAAGGGTAAGTTTTAGCATTAGAGTTAGGTTTGGGGTTAGCGTTAGGGTTAGGGTTAGGGTTAGGGTTAGTGTTGAGGTTAGGGTTAGGGTGAGGGTTAGGGTAAGGGTTAGGGTTAGGGTTTGGGTAAGTCTTACGGTTAGATTTAGGGTTAGGGTTAGAGGTAGGGTTAGGGTTAGGTTAAGGGTAAGGGTTAGGGTAAGGGTTAGGGTTAGTGGTTAGGGTTAGGTTTGGGGTTAAGGTTAGGGTTAGGGTAAGTGTAAGGGTTAGGGTTACGGTTAGGGTTAGGTTTAAGGTTAGGGTTAGGGGAAGGGGAAGGGTTAGGATTTGGTTTAGGGTTAGGGTTAAGGTTAGGGTTAGGGTTACGGTTAGGGATAGGGTTAGGGTTAAAGGTAAGGCTTAGGGTTAGGTTTAGTGTTAGGGTTAGGTTTAAGGTTAGGGTTAGTGTAAGGGTAAGGGTCAGGGTTAGGGTTAGGTTTAGGGTAAATGTTAGGGTTAGGGTTAGGGTTAGGGAGAGGGTAAGGGTTAGGGTTAGGGTTAGGTTTAGGGTTAGGGTAAGGATTAGGGTTAGGTTTAGGGTTAGGGTAAGGGTGAGGGTTAGGGTTAGGGTTAGATTTAGGGTTAGGGTAAGTGTAAGGGTTAGGGTTAGGGTTAGTGTTAGGTTTAAGGTAAGGGTCAGGGTTAGGGTTAGGGTTAGGGTAAGGGTTGGGGTAAGGGGTTAAGGTTAGGGTGAGGGTAAGGGTTAGGATTAGGGTTATGGTTAGGGTTAGAGTTAGGGTTAGGTTTAGGGTAAGGTTTAGGGTTAGGGTTAGGGTTAGGGTTAGGGTTAGGTTTAGGGTTAGAATTAATGTTACGGTCAGGGTTAGGGTAAGAATAAGGTTTAGGTTTAGGGTTAGGTTTAGGGTAAGGGTAAGGGTTAGGGTTAGGGTTAGGTTTAGGGTTAGGGTAAGAGTTAGGGTTAAGGTTAGGGTTAGGTTTAGGTTTAGGCTTAGGGTAAGGGTATGGGTTAGGGTTAGGTTTAGGTTCAGGGTTAGTTTTAGGGTAAGGGTAGGGTTAGGGTTAGTGGTAGGTTTAGGGTTACGTTTAGGGTTAGGGTTAGGGTAAGGGTGAGGGTTAGGGTTAGGGTTAGGGGTCAGGGTTAGGGTTAGGGTTAGGGTTAGGTTTAGGATAAGGGTAAGGTTTAGCGTTAGAGTTAGGTTTCGGGTTAGGGTTAGTGTTGAGGTTAGGGTTAGGGTTAGGGTTAGGCTAAGGGTTAGGGTTAGGGTTAGGTAAGGCTTACGGTTAGATTTAGGGTTAGGGTTAGAGGTAGGATTAGGGTTAGGTTAAGGGTAAGGGCTAGGGTAAGGGATAGGGTTAGGGTTAGGGTTAGGTTTGGGGTTAAGGTTAGGGTTAGGGTAAGTGTAAGGGTTAGGATTAGGGTTACGTTTAGGATAAGGGTAAGTTTTAGCGTTAGAGTTAGGTTTGGGGTTAGCGTTAGGGTTAGGGTTAGGGTTAGGGTTAGTGTTGAGGTTAGGGTTAGGGTTAGGGTTAGGGTAAGGGTTAGGGTTAGGGTTTGGGTAAGGCTTACGGTTAGATTTAGGGTTAGGGTTAGAGGTAGGGTTAGGGTTAGGTTAAGGGTAAGGGTTAGGGTAAGGGTTAGGGTTAGTGGTTAGGGTTAGGGTTAGGATTAGGGTAAGGGTTAGGTTAGGGTTTGTGTTAGGGTTAGGGTTAGGTTTGGGGTTAAGTTTAGGGTTAGGGTAAGTGTAAGGGTTAGGGTTACGGTTAGGGTTAGGTTTAAGGTTAGGGTTAGGGGAAGGGGAAGGGTTAGGATTTGGGTTAGGGTTAAGGTTAGGGTTAGGGTTAGGGTTAGGGATAGTGTTAGGGTTAAAGGTAAGGCTTAGGGTTAGGTTTAGTGTTAGGGTTAGGTTTAAGGTTAGGGTTAGTGTAAGGGTAAGGGTCAGGGTTAGGGTTAGGTTTAGGGTAAATGTTAGGGTTAGGGTTAGGGTTAGGGAGAGGGTAAGGGTTAGGGTTAGGGTTAGGTTTAGGGTTAGGGTAAGGATTAGGGTTAGGTTTAGGGTTAGGGTAAGGGTGAGGTTAGGGTTAGGGTTAGATTTAGGGTTAGGGTAAGTGTAAGGGTTAGGGTTAGGGTTAGTGTTAGGTTAAAGGTAAGGGTCAGGGTTAGGGTTAGGGTTAGGGTAAGGGTTGGGATAAGGGGTTAAGGTTAGGGTGAGGGTAAGGGTTAGGATTAGGGTTATGGTTAGGGTTAGAGTTAGGGTTAGGTTTAGGGTAAGGTTTAGGGTTAGGGTTAGGGTTAGGGTTAGGTTTAGGGTTAGAATTAATGTTACGGTTAGGGTTAGGGTAAGAATAAGGTTTAGGTTTAGGGTTAGGTTTAGGGTAAGGGTAAGGGTTAGGGTTAGGGTTAGGTTTAGGGTTAGGGTAAGAGTTAGGGTTAAGGTTAGGGTTAGGTTTAGGTTTAGGCTTAGGGTAAGGGTATGGGTTAGGGTTAGGTTTAGGTTCAGGGTTAGTTTTAGGGTAAGGGTAGGGTTAGGGTTAGTGGTAGGTTTAGGGTTACGTTTAGGGTTAGGGTTAGGGTAAGGGTGAGGGTTAGGGTTAGGGTTAGGGGTCAGGGTTAGGGTTAGGGTTAGGTTTAGGATAAGGGTAAGGTTTAGCGTTAGAGTTAGGTTTCGGGTTAGGGTTAGTGTTGAGGTTAGGGTTAGGGTTAGGGTTAGGCTAAGGGTTAGGGTTAGGGTTAGGTAAGGCTTACGGTTAGATTTAGGGTTAGGGTTAGAGGTAGGATTAGGGTTAGGTTAAGGGTAAGGGCTAGGGTAAGTGATAGGGTTAGGGTTAGGGTTAAGTTTGGGGTTAAGGTTAGGGTTAGGGTAAGTGTAAGGGTTAGGATTAGGGTTACGTTTAGGATAAGGGTAAGTTTTAGCGTTAGAGTTAGGTTTGGGGTTAGCGTTAGGGTTAGGGTTAGGGTTAGGGTTAGTGTTGAGGTTAGGGTTAGGGTTAGGGTTAGGGTAAGGGTTAGGGTTAGGGTTTGGGTAAGGCTTACGGTTAGATTTAGGGTTAGGGTTAGAGGTAGGGTTAGGGTTAGGTTAAGGGTAAGGGTTAGGGTAAGGGTTAGGGTTAGTGGTTAGGGTTAGGGTTAGGATTAGGGTAAGGGTTATGTTAGGGTTAGTGTTAGGGTTAGGGTTAGGTTTGGGGTTAAGGTTAGGGTTAGGGTAAGTGTAAGGGTTAGGGTTACGGTTAGGGTTAGGTTTAAGGTTAGGGTTAGGGGAAGGGGAAGGGTTAGGATTTGGGTTAGGGTTAAGGTTAGGGTTAGGGTTAGGGTTAGGGATAGTGTTAGGGTTAAAGGTAAGGCTTAGGGTTAGGTTTAGTGTTAGGGTTAGGTTTAAGGTTAGGGTTAGTGTAAGGGTAAGGGTCAGGGTTAGGGTTAGGTTTAGGGTAAATGTTAGGGTTAGGGTTAGGGTTAGGGAGAGGGTAAGGGTTAGGGTTAGGGTTAGGTTTAGGGTTAGGGTAAGGATTAGGGTTAGGTTTAGGGTTAGGGTAAGGGTGAGGGTTAGGGTTAGGGTTAGATTTAGGGTTAGGGTAAGTGTAAGGGTTAGGGTTAGGGTTAGTGTTAGGTTTAAGGTAAGGGTCAGGGTTAGGGTTAGGGTTAGGGTAAGGGTTAGGGTAAGGGGTTAAGGTTAGGGTGAGGGTAAGGGTTAGGATTAGGGTTATGGTTAGGGTTAGAGTTAGGGTTAGGTTTAGGGTAAGGTTTAGGGTTAGGGTTAGGGTTAGGGTTAGGGTTAGGTTTAGGGTTAGAATTAATGTTACGGTTAGGGTTAGGGTAAGAATAAGGTTTAGGTTTAGGGTTAGGTTTAGCGTAAGGGTAAGGGTTAGGGTTAGGGTTAGGTTCAGGGTTAGGGTAAGAGTTAGGGTTAAGGTTAGGGTTAGGTTTAGGTTTAGGCTTAGGGTAAGGGTATGGGTTAGGGTTAGGTTTAGGTTCAGGGTTAGTTTTAGGGTAAGGGTAGGGTTAGGGTTAGTGGTAGGTTTAGGGTTACGTTTAGGGTTAGGGTTAGGGTAAGGGTGAGGGTTAGGGTTAGGGTTAGGGGACAGGGTTAGGGTTAGGGTTAGGTTTAGGATAAGGGTAAGGTTTAGCGTTAGAGTTAGGTTTCGGGTTAGGGTTAGTGTTGAGGTTAGGGTTAGGGTTAGGATTAGGCTAAGGGTTAGGGTTAGGGTTAGGTAAGGCTTATGGTTAGATTTAGGGTTAGGGTTAGAGGTAGGATTAGGGTTCGGTTAAGGGTAAGGGTTAGGGTAAGGGATAGGGTTAGGGTTAGGGTTAGGTTTGGGGTTAAGGTTAGGGTTAGGGTAAGTGTAAGGGTTAGGGTTAGGGTTACGTTTAGGATAAGGGTAAGTTTTAGCGTTAGAGTTAGGTTTGAGGTTAGCGTTAGGGTTAGGGTTAGGGTTAGGGTTAGTGTTGAGGTTAGGGTTAGGGTTAGGGTTAGGGTAAGGGTTAGGGTTAGGGTTTGGGTAAGGCTTACGGTTAGATTTAGGGTTAGGGTTAGTGTTAGGGTTAGGGTTAGGTTTGGGGTTAAGGTTAGGGTTAGGGTTAAGGTTAGGGTTAGGGTTAGGGTTAGGGATAGTGTTAGGGTTAAAGGTAAGGCTTAGGGTTAGGTTTAGTGTTAGGGTTAGGTTTAAGGTTAGGGTTAGTGTAAGGGTAAGGGTCAGGGTTAGGGTTAGGGTTAGGGTAAATGTTAGGGTTAGGGTTAGGGAGAGGGTAAGGGTTAGGGTTAGGGTTAGGTTTAGGGTGAGGGTAAGGATTAGAGTTAGGTTTAGGGTTAGGGTAAGGGTGAGGGTTAGGGTTAGGGTTAGATTTAGGGTTAAGGTAAGTGTAAGGGTTAGGGTTAGGGTTAGTGTTAGGTTTAAGGTAAGGGTCAGGGTTAGGGTTAGGGTTAGAGTAAGGGTTGGGGTAAGGGGTTAAGGTTAGGGTGAGGGTAAGGGTTAGGATTAGGGTTATGGTTAGGGTTAGAGTTAGGGTTAGGGTTAGGGTAAGGGTAAGGGTTAGGGTTAGGTTTATGATAAGGGTAAGGGTTAGGGTTAGGGGTTAGAGTTAGGGTTAGGTTTAGGGTTAGGGTTAAGTTTAGAGTAAGGGTAAGGGTGAGGTTTAGGGTTAGGGTTAGGGTTAGGTTTAGGGTTAAGTTTAGGTTTAGGGAAAGGGTTAGGGTTAGGTTTAGGGTTAGGGTTAGGGTTAGGGCAAGGATTAGGGTCAGGGTTAGGGTAAGGGTTAGGGTTAGGGTTAGGGTTAGCAATAAGTTTAGGTTTAGGGTTAGGGTAAGTGTAAGGCTTAGGTTTAGGGTTAGGGTTAGGGTTAGGGTAAGGATTAGGTTTCGGTTTAGGGTTAGGGTTAGTATTAAGGTTAGTCTGAGGATTAGGGTAAGGGTAAGGGTTAGATTTAGGGTTAGGGTTAGGGTAAGTGTTATGTTTAAGGGTAGGGTTAGGGTTAGGGGTTAGAGTTAGGGTTAGGCTTAGGATTAGTGTAAGGGTAAGGGTTAGGGTTAGGGTTAGGGTTAGGATTAGAGTAAGGGTAAAAGTTAGGATAGGGTTAGTGTAGGGTTAGGGATACGGTTAGGGGTAGGGTAAGGGTTAGGGTTATGGTTAAGGTTAGGGTTAAGGTTAGGGATAGGGTAAGGGTTAGGTTTCGGGTGAGGGTTAGGGTTAGGTTTAGGGTTAGGGTTAGGGTAAGGGTAAGAGTTATGGTTAGGTTTCGGCTCAGGTTTAGGGTTAGGGTAAGGGTTAGGGTTAGGGTTAGGGTTAGGGGTCAGGGTTAGGGTTTGGGTTAGGTTTAGGATAAGGGTAAGGTTTAGCGTTAGAATTAGGTTTGGGGTTAGGGTTAGGGTTAGGGTTAGGGTTAGGGTTAGTGTTGAGGATAGGGTTAGGGTTAGGTTTAGGGTAAGGGTTAGGGTTAGGGTTAGGGTAAGGCTTACGGTTAGATTTAGGGTTAGGGTTACAGGTAGGGTTAGGGTTAGGTTAAGGGTAAGGGTTAGGGTAAGGGTTAGGGTTAGGGTTAGTGTTTACGGTTAGGGTTAGGATTAGGGTAAGGGTTAGGTTAGGGTTAGGGTTAGGGTTAGCGTTAGGGTTAGGTTTAGGGTTAGGTTTGGGGTTAAGGTTAGTGTTAGAGTAAGTTAAGGGTTAGGGTTAGGGTTAGCGTTATGTTTAAGGTTAGGGTTAGGGTAAGGGGAAGGTTTAGGATTTGGGTTAGGTTAGGGTTAAGGTTAGGGTTAGGGTTAGGGTTAGGGTTAGGGATAGGGTTAGGGTTAAAGGTAAGGCTTAGGGTTAGGGTTAGTGTTAGGGTTAGGTTTAAGGTTAGGGTTAGAGTAAGGTTAAGGGTCAGGGTTAGGGTTAGGTTTAGGGTAAATGTTAGGGTTAGGGTTAGGGTTAGGGAGAGGGTAAGGATTAGGGTTAGGGTTAGTGTAAGTGTAAGGGTTAGCGTTAGGATTAGGTTTAGGGTAAGGGTAAGTTTCAGGGTTAGGGTTAGGGTTAGGTTTGGGGTTAGGGTTAGGGTAAGAGTAAGGGTTAGGATTAGGGTTAGGGGTTAGGGTTAGGGTTAGGGTTAGTTTTGGGGTTAGGGTAAGGAGAAGGTTTAGGGTTAGGGTTCGGGTTAGGGGTAGGTTAAGGGTTAGGGTTAGGGATAGGGTAAGGGTTAGGGTTAGGTTTAGGGTTGGGGTTAGGTTTAGGGTTAGGGGTAGGGTAAGGGTTAGGGTTAGGGTTAGGGTTAGGGTTAGGGTAAGGGTTAGGATTAGGTTTAGGGTTAGGGTGAGCGTTAGGGTTAGGGTTAGTTTAGGTGTTAGGGTTAGGGTTAGGGTAAGGGTTAGGGTTAGGTTTAGGGTAAGGGTTATGGTTAGGGTTAGGGTTAAGGTAAGGCTAAGCGTTAGAGTTAGGGTTAGGGTAAGGGTTAGGGTTACGATTAGGGTTAGGGTGAGTGTTAGGGTTAGGGTTACAGTTAGGGGTTAGGGTTAGTGTTAGGGTTATGGTAAGGGTTAGGGTTAGGGTTAGGGTTAGGTTTAAGGTTAGGGTAAATCTAAGGGTTAGAGTTAGGGTAAGGATAAGGGTTAGGGTTAGGGTTAGGGTAAGGCTAAGGGTTAGAGTTAGGGTTAGGATTAGGGTTAGCGTTAGGGGTTGGGGTAGCGTTAGAGTTAGGGTAAGAGAAAGGGTTAGGTTTAGGGTTAAGTTTAGGATAAGGGTAAGGGTTAGGGTTAGGGTTAGGGTTAAGGTTAGCGTTAGTGTTAGGGTTAGGGGTAGGGTTAGGGTAAGGGTAAGGGTTAGGGTTAGGATTAGGGGTAGGGTGAAGGTTAGGCTTAGGGTTAGGGTTAGGCTAAGGGTTAGGGTTAGGTTTAGTGTAAGGGTTATGTTTAGGGTTAGGGTTAGGTTTAGAGGTAGGGTTAGGGTTAGGGTAAGGGTAAGGTTTAGGGTTAGGGTTAGTGTTAGGGTAATAGTTAGGGTTAGGGTTAGGGTTAGGTTAGGTTTAGGGTAAGGCTTAGGGTTAGGCTTAGGGTAAGGGTTAGAGTTAGGGTTAGGGTTAGGGTAAAAGTTAGGGTTAGGGTTACGTTTAGGTTTAGGGTTAGGGTTAGGGTTAGGGTAATGGTTAGGGTTAGGGTTAGGTTTAGGTATAGGGTTAGGGTTAGGTTTAGAGTTAGGGTTAGGGTAAGGGTATGGGTTAGGTTTAGGTTTAGGTTCAGGTTTAGGGTTTGGGTAAGGGTTAGGGTTAGGGCTTAGGGTTGGTGTTAGGGTTATGGTTAGGTTTAGGGTTAGGGTTAGAGTAAGGGTAAGGGTGAGGGTTAGGGTTAGGGTTAGGGTTAGGTTTAGGTTTAGGGTTAAGGTTAGGGTTAGGGAAATTTTAGGGTTAGGGTTAGGGTGAGGGTTCGGGTAAGAATTAGGGTTAGGTTTAGAGAAAGAGTTAGGGTTAGGGTTAGGTTTAAGTTTAGGGTTAGGGGAAGGGGAAGGGTTAGGATTTGTGTTAGGGTTAGGGTTAAGGTTAGGGTTAGGGTTAGGGTTAGGGATAGGGTTAGGGTTAAAGGTAAGGCTTAGGGTTAGGGTTAGTGTTAGGGTTAGGTTTAAGGTTAGGGTTAGGGTAAGGGTAAGGGTCAGGGTTAGGGTTAGGTTTAGGGTAAATGTTAGGGTTAGGGTTAGGGTTAGGGAGAGGGTAAGGATTAGGCTTAGGGTTAGGTTTAGGGTTAGGGTAAGGATTAGGGTTAGGTTTAGAGCTAGGGTAAGGGTTAGGGTTACGGTTAGGGTTAGATTTAGGGTTAGGGTAAGTGTAAGGGTTAGGGTTAGGGTTAGTGTTAGGTTTAAGTTAAGGGTTAGGGTTAGGGTTAGGGTTAGGGTAAGGGTTGGGGTAAGGGGTTAAGTTTAGTTTGAGGGTAAGGGTTAGGATTAGGGTTATGGTTAGGGTTAGAGTTAGGGTTAGGGTTAGGGTAAGGGTAAGGTTTAGGGTTAGGTTTAGGGTAAGGGTAAGGGTTAGGGTTAGGGGTTAGAGTTAGGGTTAGGTTGAGGTTTAGGGTTAAGTTTAGAGTAAGGGTAAGGGTGAGGTTTAGGGTTAGGGTGAGGGTTAGGTTTAGGGTTAAGGTTAGGTTTAGGGAAAGGGTTAGGGTTAGGTTTAGGGTTAGGGTTAGCGTTAGGGCAAGGATTAGGGTTAGGGTTAGGATAAGGGTTAGGGTTATGGTTAGGGTTAGGGTTAGCATTAAGTTTGGGTTTAGGGTTAGGGTACGGGTAAGGGTTAGGTTTAGGGTTAGGGTTAGGGTTAGGGTAAGGATTAGGTTTCGGTTTAGGGTTAGGGTTAGCATTAAGGTTAGGCTGAGGGTTAGGGTAAGGGTAAGGGTTAGATTTAGGGTTAGGGTTAGGGTTAGGGTAAGTGTTATGTTTAAGGTTAGGGTTAGGGTTAGGGGTTAGAGGTAGGGTTAGGGTTAGGGTTAGTGTAAGGGTAAGGGTTAGGTTTAGGGTTAGGGTTAGGGTTAGTTTTAGAGTAAGGGTAAAGGTTAGGATAGGGTTAGTGTAGGGTTAGGGATAGGGTTAGGGTTAGGGTAAGGGTTAGTGTTATGGTTAGGGTTAGGGTTATGGTTAGGGTTAGGGTAAGGGTTAGGTTTCGGGTGAGGGTTAGGGTTAGGTTTAGGGTTAGGGTAAGAGTAAGAGTTATGGTTAGGTTTAGGCTCAGGGTTAGAGTTAGGGTAAGGGTTAGAGTTAGGGTTAGGGTTAGGGTTAGGGTAAGAGTAAGAGTTATGGTTAGTTTTAGGCTCAGGGTTAGGGTTAGGGTAAGGGTTAGGGTTAGGGTTAGGGTTAGGGTTAGGGTAAGGCTTCCGGTTATATTTAGGGTTAGGGTTAGAGGTAGGGTTAGGGTTAAGGGTAAGGGTTAGGGTAAGGGTTAGGGTTAGTGGTTAGGGTTAGTTTTAGGATTAGGGTAAGGGTTAGGTTAGGGTTAGGGTTAGGGTTAGAGTAAGGGTGAAGTTTAGGATAGGGTTAGTGTAGGGTTAGGGATAGGGTTAGGGTTAGGGTAAGGGTTAGGGTTATGGTTAGGGTTAGGGTTAAGGTTAGGGTTAGGGTAAGGGTTAGGTTTTGGGTGAGGGTTAGGGTTAGGTTTAGGGTTAGGATTAGGGTAAGGGTAAGAGTTATGGTTATGTTTAGGCTCAGGGTTAGGGTTAGGGTAAGGGTTAGGGTTAGGGTTAGGGTTAGGGGACAGTGTTAGGGTTAGGGTTAGGGTTAGTGTTGAGGTTAGGGTTAGGGTTAGGGTTAGGGTAAGGGTTAGGGTAAGGCTTACGGTTAGATTTAGGGTTAGGGTTAGAGGTAGGGTTAGTGTTACGTTAAGGGTAAGGGTTAGGGTAAGGGTTATGGTTAGTGGTTAGGGTTAGGGTTAGGATTAGGGTAAGGGTTAGGTTAGGGTTAGGGTTAGGGTAAGAGTAAGGGTTAGGATTAGGGTTAGGGGTTAGGGTTAGGGTTAGGGTTAGTTTTAGGGTTAGGGTAAGGGGAAGGTTTAGGGTTAGGGTTCGGGTTAGGAGTAGGTTAAGGGTTAGGGTTAGGGCAAGGGTAAGGGTTAGGGTTAGGGTTAGGGTTAGGGTAAGGGTTAGGGTTAGGTTTAGGGTTAGGGTGAGCGTTAGGGTTAGGGTTAGAGGATAGGTTTAGGGTTAGGGTAAGGCTAAGGGTTAGAGTTAGGGTTAGGGTAAGGGTTAGGGTTATGATTAGGTTAAGACTAAGTGTTAGAGTTAGGGTTAGGGTTAGGGTTAGGGTTAGGGGATAGGGTTATGGTTTGTGTTAGGGTAAGGGTAAGTGTAAGGTTTAGGGTTGAGGTTAGGATAAGGGTAAGGGTTAGGGTTAGGGTTAGGGTTAGAGTTAAGGTTAGGGTTAGTGTTAGGGTTAGGGTTAGGGTTAGGGTTAGGCTAAGGGTAAGGGTTAGGGTTAGGTTTAGGGTAAGGGTTAGGGTTACGGTTAGGGTTAGGGTTAGAGTTAGGGTTAGGGTTAGGGTAAGGGTAAGGGTTAGGGTTAGTGTTAGGGTTAAGCATTAGGTTTAGTGTTAGGGTTAGGGTAAGGGTTAGGGTTAGGGTTAGGGTTAGGGTAAGGGTGTTTGGTTTAGGGTTAGGGTTAGGGTTATGGTAAGGGTAAGCGTTATGTTTAGGTTTAGGTTTGGGGTTAAGTTTAGGGTTAGGGTTAGGGTAAGGGTAAGGGTTACGGTTAGGGTTAGGGTTATGGTTAGGGTTAAGTTTAAGGTTAGAGTTAGGGTAAGGGTTGGGGTTAGGATTAGGGTTAGGGTTAGGGTAAAGTTTAGGGTTAGGGTAAGGGTTAGGTTTAGGGTTAGGGTTAGGGTTAGCGTTAAGTTTAGGGTTAGGGTTAGGGTTAGGGTAAGGGTTAGAGTTATGGTTAGGGTAAGGATAAGGGTTAGGGTTAGTGTTAGGGTAAGGATTAGTGTTAGGGTTAGGGTTAGGGTTAGGGTTAGGTTTATGGTTAGGGTAAGGGTAAGGGTTAGGGTTAGGGTTAGGGTTAGGTTTAGGGTTAGGGTAAGGGGACGGTTTAGGCTTAGTGTTAGGGTTAGGGATAGGTTTGAGTTAGGGTTAAGGTTGGGGTTAGGGATACGTTTGGGTTTAGGGTTAGGGTAAGGGTTAGGGTTAGGGTAAAGATTAGGGTTAGGTTTAGATTTAGGGTTAGGGTAAGGGCACGGTTTAGGCTTAGGGTTCAGTTGGGATTAGGGTTAGGGTAAGATTAAGGGTTAGGGTTAGGTTTAGTGTAAGGGTTAGGGTTAGATTTAGGGATAGGTTTGGGGTTAGGGTTAAGATAAGGGTTAGGGTTAGGGTTAGGGTTAGGTTAGGGTAAGGGTAAGGATTAGGGTTAGGGTTAGCATTAAGGTTAGGGTATGGTTAGGGTAAGGGTAAGGGTTAGGGTTAGGGTTAGGGTTAGGGTTAGGGGATAGGGTTAGGGTTAGGGTAAGGCTAAGGGTTAGAGTTAGGGTTAGGGTAAGGGCTAGGTTAGGGATATGATTAGGTCAAGATTAAGTGTTAGAGTTAGGGTTAGGGTTAGGGTTAGGCGTTAGGGTTAGGGTTTGTGTTAGGGTAAGGGTAAGTGTAATGTTTAGGGTTAAGTTTAGGATGAGGGTAAGGGTTAGGGTTAGGGTTAGGTTAGAGTTAAGGTTAGGGTTAGTTTTAGGGTTAGGGTTAGGGTTAGGGTTAGGCTAAGTTTAAGGGTTAGGGTTAGGTTTAGGGTAAGGTTGAGGGTTACGGTTAGGGTTAGTGTTAGAGGTAGGGTTAGGTTTAGGGTAAGGGTAAAGGTTAGGGTTAGTGTTAGGGTTAGGCGTTAGGTTTAGGGTTAGGGTTAGGGTAAGGGTTAGGGTTAGGGTTAGGGTAAGGGTGTTTGGTTTAGGGTTAGGGTTAGGGTTATGATAAGGGTAAGCGTTATGGTTAGGGTTAGGTTTGGGGTTAAGGTTAGGTTTAGGGTTAGGGTTAGGGTTAGGGTAAGGGTAAGGGTTACGGTTAGGGTTAGGGTTAGGGTTAGGGTTAAGTTAAGTTTAGAGTTAGGGTAAGGGTTGTGGTTAGGATTAGGGTTAGGGTTAGTGTAAAGTTTAGGGTTAGGGTAAGGGTTAGGTTTAGGGTTAGGATTAGGGTTAGCATTAAGTTTATTGTTAGGGTTAGGGTTAGGGTAAGGATAATGGTTAGGTTTAGGTTTAGGGTAAGGGTAAGGGATAGGGTTAGGTTTAGGATTAAGGTTAGGATTAGGGTTAGAGTTAGGGTTAGGGTTAGGGTTAGAGTAAGGGTAAGGGTAAGTGTTAGGGTTAGGGTTAGGGTAAGGGTTAGGGTTAGGGTTAGGGTTAAGGATAGGCTTAGGGAAAGGATTAGTGTTAGGGTTAGGGTTGGGGTTAGGTTTAGGTTTAATATAACGGTAAGGGTTAAGGTTAGGATTAGGGTTATGGTTAGGGTTAGGGTTAGGATTAGGTTTAGGGTTAGGCTTAGGGTAAGGACTAGTGTTAGGGTTAGATTTGGGGTTAGGGTTAGGATTAGGGTTAGGGTAAAGTTTAGGGTTAGCGTAGGGGTTAGGGTTAGGGATAGGGTTAGGTTTACGGTAAGGGTAAGGGTTAGGATTAATGTTAGGGTTAGGGTTAGGGTTAGGGTTAGGGTTAGGGTTAGGGTTAGTGTTAGGGTAAGGGTAAGGGTTAGGGTTAGGGTTAGGGTTAGGGTTAAGGTTAAGGTTAGGGTAAGTGTTAGAGTTAGGTTAAGGGTTAGGGTTAGGGTTAGGGTAAGGGTTAGAGTTAGGGTTAGGGTTAGGGTAAGGGTAAGGGTTAGGGTTAGGGTTACTTTTAGGTTTAGGGTAAGGGTTAGGGTTAGGGGATAGGGTTAGGTTTAGGGTAAGGGTTAGGGATAGGGGTTAGGGTTAGGGTTAGGTTTAGTGTAAGCCTTAGGGTTAGGGTTAGGGTTAGGGTAAGAGTTAGCGTAAGGGTAAGGGTTAGCGTTAGGGTTAGGATTAGATTTAGGGTTGGGGTTAAGGTTAGGGTTAGGGTTAGGAGTAAGGGTAAGTGTTAGGGTTAGGGTTAGGGTAAGGGTAAGTGTTAGGATTAGGGTTAGGGTTTGGGTTAGGTTTAGGGTTAAGGCAAGGGTAAGGGTTAAAGTTAGGGTTAGAGTTAGTGTTAGGTTTAGGGTTAGGGTGAGGGTAAGGATTAGATTTCGAGTTAGGGTTAGGTTTAGGTTTAGGGTTAGGGTAAGGCTTAAGGTTAGGGTTAGGGTTAGGGTTAGGGTTAGGTTTAGGATTAGGATTAAGTTTAGGTTTAGGGTTAGGCTTAGGGTAAAGGTAAGGGTTACGGTTAGGGTTAGGATTAGGTTTTATCTTAGATTAAGGTTTAGGGTTTGGGTTAGGGTTAGGGGATAGGTTTAGGGTTAGGGTAAGGCTAAGGTTTAGAGTTAGGGTTAGGGTAAGGGCTAGGGTTAGGGTTATGATTAGGTTAAGACTAAGTGTTAGAGTTAGGGTTAGGGTTAGGGTTAGGGTTAGGCGTTAGGGTTAGGGTTTGTGTTAGGGTAAGGGTAAGTGTAAGGTTTAGGGTTAAGGTTAGGATAAGGGTATGGGTTAGGGTTAGGGTTAGGGTTAGGGTTTGGTTTAGTATTAGGGTAAGGGTTAGGGTTAGGGTTAGGGTTAGGTTAAGGGTTAGGGTTAGAGTTAGGGTTAGGGGTTAGGTTTAGGGTTAGGATTAGGTTTAGAGTAAGGGTAAGTGTTAGGGTTAGGGTTAGGGTTACGGTTAGGGTAAGGGTAAGCGTTAGGGTTAGGGTTAGGATTAGGGTTAGGGTTACGGGTAGGTTTAAGGTTAGGGTTAGGGTTAGGGTTAGGATTAGGTTTAGGTTAGGGTTAGGGTTAGGGTTAGGGTTAGGGGTAAGGGTTAGTGTTAGGTTAAGATTTAGGGTTAGGGTAAGGGTAGGTTTTAGGGTTAGGGTTAGGTTTGTGGTTAGGGTTAGGGTAAGAGAAAGGGTTAGGGTTGGGGTTAGGGTTAGGGTAGGGTAAGGGTTAGGGTTAGGGTTAGGTTTACGCAAAGGTTTGCGGTTAGGGTTAGGGTGAGGGTTAGGGTTAGGATAAAGGTAAGTGTAAGGTTTAGGGTTAAGTTTAGGATAAGGGTAAGGGTTGGGGTTAGGATTACGGTTAGGGTTAGGGTAAAGTTTAGGGTTAGGGTAAGGGTTAGGGTTAGGGTTAGGGTTAGCATTAAGTTTAGGGTTAGGGTTAGGGTTAGGGTTAGGGTAAGGGTTAGGGTTAGGTTTAGGATAAAAGTTAGCATTAGGGTTAGGATTAGGGTTAGAGTAAGGGTAAGTGTTAGCGTTAGGGTTAGGGTTACGGTTAGGGTAAGAGCAAGCGTTAGGGTTAGGGTTAGGGTTGGTTTAGGGTTGGGGTTAAAGTTAGGGTTAGGCTTAATGTAAGGCTAAGGGTTAGGTTTAGCGTTAGGGTTAGGGTTAGGCTTAAGGTTAGAGTTAGGGTAAGGCTAAGGGTCAGGGTTTGCGTTAGGGTTAGCGTAAAGTTGAGGGTTAGTATTAAAGTTAGGATAAGGGTAAGGGTTAGGGATAGGGTTAGGGTTAGGTTTAGGGTTAAGGTTAGGGTTAGGGTTAGGGTTAGGGTAAGGTTTAGGGTTAGGGTTAGGGTTAGGGTAGGGTAAGGGTTAGGGTTAGGGTTAGGGTTAGGTTTAGCTGTAGGATTAGGGTTAGGGTTAGGGTTAGGATTAGGGTTAGGGTTAGGCGTAGTTTTAAGGTTAGGGTTAGGGTTAGGGTTAGGGTTAGGTTAAGGTTAGGGTTAGGGTTAGGGGTTAGGTTTAGGGTTAGGGTTATATTTAGGGTTAGGGTAAGGGTACGGTTTAGGGTTAGGGTTAGGTTTGTGGTTAGGGTTAGGGTAAGAGTAAGGGTTAGGGTTGGGGTTAGGGTTAGGGTTAGGGTAAGGGTTAGGGTTAGCGTTAGGGTTAGTCAAAGGTTTGCGGTTAGGGTTAGTGTAAGGGTTAGTGTTAGGGTAAGGGTAAGTGTAAGGTTTAGGGTTAAGTTTAGGATAAGCGTAAGGGTTGGGGTTAGGATTAGGGTTAGGGTTAGGGTTAGGTTTAGCGGTAGGATTAGGGTTAGGGTTAGGGTTAGGATTAGGGTTAGGGTTAGGCATAGTTTTAAGGTTAGGGTTAGGGTTAGGGTTAGGTTAAGGTTAGGGTTAGGGTTAGGGGTTAGGTTTAGGGTAAGGGTTATATTTAGGGTTAGGGTAAGGGTACGGTTTAGGGTTAGGGTTAGGTTTGTGGTTAGGGTTAGGGTAAGAGTAAGGGTTAGGGTTGGGTTTAGGGTTAGGGTTAGGGTAAGGGTTAGGGTTAACGTTAGGGTTAGTCAAAGGTTTGGGGTTAGGGTTAGTGTAAGGGTTAGGGTTAGGTTTAGGGTAAGTGTAAGTGTAAGGTTTAGGGTTAAGTTTAGGATAAGCGTAAGGGTTGGGGTTAGGATTAGGGTTAGGGTTAGGGTAAAGTTTAGGGTTAGGGTAAGGGTTAGGGTTAGGGTTAGGGTTAGCATTAAGTTTAGGGTTAGGGTTAGAGTAAGGGTTAGGGTAAGGGTTAGGGTTATGGTAAGGATAAGGGTTAGGTTTAGGGTTAGGGTAAGGGTAAGGGTTAGGGTAAGGGTTAGGGTTAAGGTTAGGGTTAGGGTTAGGGGTAGGGGTAGGATTAGGTTTAGGGTTAGGGTTAAGGTAAGGATTAGTTTTAGGGTTAGGGTTAGGGTTAGGTTTAGGGTTAGGGTAAGGGTAAGGGTTAGGGTTAGGTTTAGGTTAAGGGTTAGGGTTATTGTTAGGTTTAGGGTTAGGTGTTAGGGTTAGGGTTAGGGTTAGGGTTAGAGTAAGGGTAAGTGTTAGGGTTAGGTTTAGGGTTAGTGTTACGGGTAGATTTAAGGTTAGGGTTAGGGTTAGGGTTAGGTTTAGGTTAGGGTTAGGGTTAGGGTTAGGATTAGGTGTAAGTGTTAGGGTTAGGGTTAGATTTAGGGTTAGGGTAAGGGTACGGTTTAGGGTTAGGTTTAGGTTTGTGGTTAGGGCTGGGGTAAGAGTAAGGGTTAGTGTTGGGGTTAGGGTTAGGGTTAGGGTAAGGGTTAGGGTTAGGTTTAGGGTTAGGCAAAGGTTTGGGGTTAGGGTTAGTGTAAGGGTTAGGGTTAGGATAAGGATAAGTGTAAGGTTTAGGGTTAAGTTTAGGATAAGGGTAAGGGTTGGGGTTAGGATTACGGGTAGGGTTAGGGTAAAGTTTAGGGTTAAGGTAAGGGTTAGGGTTAGCATTAAGTTTAGGGTTAGGGTTCGGGTTAGGGTAAGGGTTAGGGATAGGGTTAGGGTTAGGGTAAGGATAAGGGTTAGGTTTAGGGTTAGGGTAAGGGTAAGGGTTAGGTTTAGGGTTAGGGTTAAGGTTAGCGTTAGGGTTAGGGGTAGGGGTAGGATTAGGGTTAGGGTTAGTGTTAGGGTAAGGATTAGTGTTACGGTTAGGGTTAGGGTTAGGTTTAGGGTTAGGGTAAGTGTAAGGGTTAGGGTTAGTGTTAGGGTTAGGTTTAGTGTTAGGTTTAGGGTTAGGGTTAGGGTAAGGATTAGGGTTAGGGTTAGGGTTAGGTTTAGGGTTAGGGTTAGGGTTAGGGTTAAGGTTAGGGTGAGGGTTAGGGTTAGTGTTAGATTTAGGGTTAGGGTAAGGGTACGGTTTAGAGTTAATTTTAGGTTTGTGGTTAGGGTTAGGGTAAGAGTAAGGGTTAGGGTTGTGGTTAGGGTTAGGGTTAGGTGTAAGGGTTAGGATTAGGGTTAGGGTTAGGCAAAGGTTTGGGGTTAGGGTTAGGGTAAGGGTTAGGGTTAGGGTAAATGTTAGGGTTAGGGTTAGGGTTAGGGTAAGGGTAACCGTTAGAAGTATGGTTAGAGTTAGGGTTAGGGTTAGTGTTAGGGTTAGGGTTAGGGTTAGGTTTAGGGTTAGGGTTAGAGGTAGAGTTAGGGTTAGGGAAAGGGTAAGGGTTAGGGTTAGGTTTAGGGTTAGCATTAAGGTTAGGGTAAGGGTTAGGGTTATTGTTAGGGTTAGTGTTAGGGTTAGGGTTAGGGTTAGTGTTTGGTTTAGAGTTAGGGTTACGGTAAGGGTTAGGGTTAGGGTTAGGGTTAGGTTTAGGGTAAGGGTAAGGGTTAGGATTAATGTTAGGATTAGAGTTAGGGTTAGGGTTAGGGTAAGGGTTAGAGTTAGGGTTAGGGTTAAGTTTAGGGTTAGTGTTAGGGTTAGTGTTAGGGTAAGGGTAAGGGTAAGGGTTAGGGTTAGGGTTAGGGATAGGGTTAAGTTTAGGGTTAGTGTTAGGGTTAGACTAAGGGTTAGGGTAAGGGTAAGGGTAAGGGTTAGGGTTTGGGTTAGTGTTAGGGTTAGAGTTAGGGTTATGGTTAGGGTAAGGGTAAGGGTTAGAGTTCGGGTTAGGGTAAGGGTTAGGGTTAGGGGTTAGGGTTAGGTTTAGGGTAAGGGTTAGGGATAGGGGTTAGAGTTAGGGTTAGGGTTAGTGTAAGGGTTAGGTTTATGGTTAGGGTTATGGTAAGGGTTAGGTTTAGGGTTAGGGTTAGGGCAAGGGTAAGTGTTAGGGTTAGGGTTCGGTTTAGCGTTAGGGTTAGGGTAAGGGTAAGGGTTAGCGTTAGGGTTAGGTTTAGGTTTAGGGTTGGGGTTAAGGTTAGGGTTAGGGTTAGGGTAAGTGTAAGTGTTAGGGTTAGGGTTAGTGTAAGGGTAAGTGTTAGGATTAGGGTTAGGATTTGGGTTAGGTTTAGGGTTAGGATAAGGTTAAGGGTTAAGGTTAGGGTTACGGTTAGGTTTAGGGTTAGGGTGAGGGTAAGGATTAGTTTTAGAGTTAGGTTTAGGTTTAGGGTTAGGGTTAGGGTAAGGGTAAGGGTAAGGGTTAGGGTTAGGGTTAGGGTTAAGTTTAGGTTTAGGGTTAGTGTTAGGGTTAGGATTAGGGTTAAGTTTAGAATTAGGGTTAGACTTAGGGTAAAGGTAAGGGTTAGGGTTAGGGTTAGGGTTAGGTTTAGGGTTAGGGTTAAGGTTAGGGTTAGGGTTAGGGTTAGGGTTAGGGTTGGGGAAAAGGTAAGGGTTAGGGTTAGGGTAAGGGTAAGGGTAAGGTAAGGGATAGGTTTAGGGTTAGGGTTAGGGTTAGGGTTTAGGGTTAGTTTTAGGGTTAGGGTAAGGGTTAGATTTAAGTTAGGGTAAGGGCTAGGGTTAGGGTTAGGGTTAGGTTAAGACTAAGGTTTAGATTTAGTGTTAGGGTTAGGGTAAGGGTTAGGGTAAGGGTAAGTGTAAGGTTTAGGGTTCAGGTTAGGTTAAGGGTAAGGGTTAGGGTTAGGGTTAGGGTTAGAGTTAAAGTTTGGGTTAGTGTTAGGGTTAGGGTAAGAGTAAGGGTTAGGGATAGGTTTAGGGTTAGGGTAAGGGTTAGGTTTAAGGGTTGGGGTTAGGGTTGGGGTAAGTGTTGGGGTTAGGGTTGGGTTTAGGGTAAAGGTTAGTGTTAGGGTTAGTGTTACGGTTAGGGTAAGGTGTTTGGTTTAGTGTTAGGGTTAGGGTTAGTGTAACGGTAGGGGTTAGGGTTAGGGTTAGTTTTAGGGTTAGGGTTAGGTTAGAGTTAGGGTAAGGGTAAGGTTTTGGTTAAGGTTAGGGTTAGGGTTAGGTTTAGGGTTAGGGTAAGGATATAGGGTTAGGGTAACGGTTAGGGTTAGGGTTAGGGTTAGGGTTAGGTTAGGGGTTAAGGTTAGGGTAAGAGTAAGGCTTAGGGTTAGTTTTAGGGTTGGGGTTAGGTTTAGGGTGGGGGTAAGGGTAAGGGTTACGGTTCGGGTTAGGGTTAGGGTAAGGGTTAGGGTTAGGGTAAGGGTTAGGGTATGGGTTAGGTTTAGGGGTTAGGGTTAGGGTTAGGTTTAGTGTAAGGGTTAGGGTTAGGGTTAGGGTAAGGATTAGGTTTAGGGTTAGGGATAGGTTAAGGCTAGGGGTTACAGTTAGGGTTAGTGTTAGGGTAAGGGTTATTGTTAGGGTTAGGTTTAGGGTGAGGGTTAGGGTTAGGGTTAGGGTTAGGGGTTAGGGTTAGTGTTAGGTTTAGGGTAAGGGTTAGGGTTAGGGTTAGGGTAAGGCTAAGGTTTAGAGTTAGGTTTAGGATAAGAGCTAGGGTTAGGGTTAGGGTTAGGTTAAGACTAAGGGTTAGAGTTAGGGTTAGGGTTAGGGTTAGGGGTTAGGGTTAGGGTTAGGGTTAGGGTAAGGGTAAGGGTAAGGGTTAGGGTTAGGGTTAGGGTAAGGGTTAGGGTTAGATTTAGGGTTAGGGAAAGGCTTAGGGTAAGGATTAGTGTTAGGGTTAGGGTTGGGGTTAGGTTTAGGGTTAATGTAACAGTAAGGGTTAGGGTTAGGATTAGGGTTAGGGTTAGGGTTAGGGTTAGGATTGGGTTTAGGGTTAGGCTTAGGGTAAGGACTAGTGTTAGGGTTAGGTTTGGTGTTAGGGTTAGGGTTAGGGTTAGGGTAAAGTTTAGGGTTAGGGTAAGGGTTAGGGTTAGGGTTAGGATTAGGGTTAGCATTAAGTTTAGGGTTAGGGTTAGGCTTGGGGTTGGGGTAATGGTTAGGGTTAGGGTTAGGGTTAGGGTTAGGATCAGGGTTATGTTTAGGGTTAGGGTAAGGGTAAGGGTTCGGATTAGGGTTAGGGTTAATTTTAGGGTTAGGGTTAGGGTTAGGGTTAGGAGTAGGGTTAGGCTTAGGGTAAGGATTAATGTTAGGGTTAGGGTTGGGGTTAGGTTTAGGGTTAATGTAAGGGTAAGGGTTAGGGTTAGGATTAGGGTTAGGGTTAGGGTTAGGATTAGGGTTAGGGTTAGGCTTAAGGTAAGGACTAGTGTTAGGGTTAGGGTTGGGGTTAGGGTTAGGGTTAGGGTAAGGGTAAGGGTTAGGGTTGGGGTTAGGGTTAGGGGTTAGGGTTAGGGTCTGGGTTAGAATTAGGGTTAGAGTAAGGTTGTGGTTTAGGTTTAGGGTTTGGTTTGGGGTTAGAGTTAGGGTAAGTGTAAGGGTTAGGGTTAGGTTTAAGGTAAGGGTTAGGGTTAGGCTAAGGGTTAGATTTAGGTTTAGGGTAAGGGTGACCGTTAGGGTATAGGTTAGGGTTAGGGGTTATGGTTAGGGTTAGGGTTAGGGTAAGGGTTAGAGTTAGGGTTAGGCTAAGTGTAAGGGTTAGGGTTAGGTTTAGGGTAAGGGTTAGGGTTATGGTTATGGTTAGGGTTAGAGGTAGGGTTAGGGTTAGGGTAAGGGTAAGGGTTAGGGTTAGTGTTAGGGTTAGGCGTTAGGTTCAGGGTTAGGCTTAGGGTAAGGGTTAGGGTTAGGGTTAGGGTAAGGGTGTTTGATTTAGGGTTAGGGTTAGGGTTATAGTAAGGGTAAGCGTTATGGACAGGGTTAGGTTTGGGGTAAAGGTTAGGGTTAGGGTTAGGGTAAGGGTAAGGGTTACGGTTAGGGTTAGGGTTAGGGTTAGAGTTAAGTTTAAGGTTAGAGGTAGGGTAAGGGTTAGGTTGAGGGTTAGGGTTAGGGTTAGCGTAAAGGTTATGGTTAAGTTTAGGGTTAGGGTTAAGTTTAGGGTTAGGGTTAGGGTAAGGGTATGGGTTAGGGTTAGGGTTAGGTTCGGGGTTAGGGTTAGGGTTAGGGTTAAGGTTAGGGGTTAGGGTTAGTTTTAGGGTTAGATTTAGGGTTAGGGTAAGGGTACGGTTTAGGGTTAGGTTTAGGTTTGTGGTTAGGGTTAGGGTAAGAGTAAGGGTTAGGGTTGGGGTTAGGGTTAGGGTTAGGGTTAAGGATAGGGTTAGGGTTAGGTTTAGGGTTAGGGTAAGGATTAGGGGTAGGGTAAGTTTTAGGGTTAGGGTTAGGGTTATGTTAGGGGTTAAGTTTAGGTTAAGATTAATGGTTAGGGTTAGGTTTAGGGTTGGGGTTAGGGTTACGGTGAGGGTAAGGGTAAGGGTAAGGGTTTGGGTTAGGGTTAGGGTAAGGGTTAGGGTAAGGTTTTGGGTTAAGGTTAGGGTTAGAATTATTTTTAGGGTTAGGGTAAGGATTAGGGTTAGGGTTAAGTTTAGGGTTAGGGTTAGGGTTAGGGTTAGGGTTAGGCTTAGGGTAAGGTTTAGTGTTAGGGTTAGGGTTGGGGTTAGGTTTAGGGTAAATGTAAGGGTAAGGGTTAGGGTTAGGATTAGGGTTAGGGTTAGGATTAGGGTTAGGATTAGGGTTAGGGTTAGGCTTAGGGTAAGGACTAGTATTAGGGTTAGGGTTGGGGTTAGGTTTAGGGTTAGGGTAAGGGTAAGGGTTAGGGTTGGGGTTAGGGTTAGGTGTTAGGCTTAGGGTTAGGGTTAGATTTAGGGTTAGGTTAAGGGTACGGTTTAGGTTTAGGGTTTGGTTTGGGGTTAGAGTTAGGGTAAGAGTAAGGGTTAGGGTTAAGGTTAAGGTTAGGGTTAGGGTTAGGCTAAGGGTTAGATTTAGGGTTAGAGTAAGGGCTAGGTTTAGGGTTAGCCTTAGGCTAAGGGTAAGTGTTAGGGTTAGGTTTAGGGTAAGGGTTAGGGTTACGGTTAGGGTTAGGGTTAGAGGTAGGGTTAGGGTTAGGGTAAGGGTAAGGGTTAGAGTTAGTGTTAGGATTAGGTGTTAGGTTCAGGGTTAGTGTTAGGGTAAGGGTTAGGGTTAGTGTTAAGGTTAGGGTAAGGGTGTTTGTTTTAGGGTTAGGGTTAGGGTTATGGTAAGGGTAAGCGTTATGGGTAGGGTTAGGTTTGGGGTTAAGGTTAGGGTTAGGGTTAGGGTAAGGGTAAGGGTTACGGTTAGGGTTAGGGTTAGGGTTAAGTTTAAGGTTAGAGTTATGGTAAGGGTTAGGGTTAGGGTTAGGGTTAGGGTTAGCGTAAAGGTTAGGGTTAAGTTTAGGCTTAGAGTTAGGGTAAGGGTAAGTGTAAGGGTT
>JANJXV010001183.1:22500-27500 GCA_024803745.1 Megascapheus bottae | reverse complement strand
GGTTAGGGTTAGGGTTAGCATTAGGGTTAGGGTTAAGGTTAGGGTTAGGGTTAGGGTTGGGGAAAAGGTAAGAGTTAGGGTTAGGGTAAGGGTAAGGGTAAGGGTAAGGGATAGCTTTAGGGTTAGGGGTAGGTTTAGGGGTTAGGGTTAGTTTTAGGGTTAGGGTAAGGGTTAGATTTAAGTTAGGGTAAGGGCTAGGGTTAGGGTTAGGGTTAGGTTAAGACTAAGGGTTAGATTTAGTGTTAGGGTTAGGGTAAGGGTTAGGGTAAGGGTAAGTGTAAGGTTTAGGGTTAAGGTTAGGCTAAGGGTAAGGGTTAGGGTTAGGGTTAGGGTTAGAGTTAAAGTTTGGGTTAGTGTTAGGGTTAGTGTTAGGGTTAGGGTAAGAGTAAGGGTTAGGGTTAGGTTTAGGGTTAGGGTAAGGTTTAGGTTTAAGGGTTGGGGTTAGGGTTGGGGTAAGTGTTGGGGTTAGGGTTGGGTTTAGGGTAAAGGTTAGTGTTAGGGTTAGTGTTACGGTTAGGGTAAGGTGTTTGGTTTAGGGTTAGGGTTAGGGTTAGGGTAACGGTAGGAGTTAGGGTTAGGGTTAGGTTTAGGGTTAGGGTTAGGTTAGAGTTCGGGTAAGGGTAAGGTTTTGGTTAAGGTTAGGATTAGGGTTAGGTTTAGGGTTAGGTTAAGGATATAGGGTTAGGGTAACGGTTAGGGTTAGGGTTAGGGTTAGGGTTAGGTTAGGGGTTAAGGTTAGGGTAAGAGTAAGGGTTAGGGTTAGGTTTAGGGTTGGGGTTAGGGTTAGGTTGGGGGTAAGGGTAAGGGTTACGGTTCGGGTTAGGGTTAGGGTAAGGGTTAGGGTTAGGGTAAGTGTTAGGGTATGGGTTAGGTTTAGGGGTTAGTGTTAGGGTTAGGTTTAGTGTAAGGGTTAGGGTTAGGGTTAGGGAAAGGGTTAGGTTTAGGGTTAAGGATAGGGTAAGGCTAGGGTTTACAGTTAGGGTTAGTGTTAGGGTAAGGGTTATTGTTAGGGTTAGGGTTAGGGTGAGGGTTAGGGTTAGGGTTAGGGTTAGGGGTTAGGGTTAATGTTAGGTTTAGGGTAAGGGTTAGGGTTAGGGTTAGGGTAAGGCTAAGGTTTAGAGTTAGGGTTAGGATAAGAGCTAGGGTTAGGGTTAGGGTTAGGTTAAGACTAAGGGTTAGAGTTAGGGTTAGGGTTAGGGTTAGGGGTTAGGGTTAGGGTTAGGGTTAGGGTAAGGGTAAGGGTAAGGGTTAGGGTAGGGTTAGGGTAAGGGTTAGGGTTAGAGTTAGGGTTAGGGATAGGCTTAGGGTAAGGATTAGTGTTAGGTTTAGGGTTGGGGTTAGGTTTAGGGTTAATGTAACAGTAAGGGTTAGGGTTAGGATTAGGGTTAGGGTTATGGTTAGGGTTAGGATTAGGTTTAGGGTTAGGCTTAGGGTAAGGACTAGTGTTAGGTTTAGGTTTGGGGTTAGGGTTAGGGTTAGGGTTAGGGTAAAGTTTAGGGTTAGGGTAAGGGTTAGGGTTAGGGTTAGGATTAGGGTTAGCATTAAGGTTAGGGTTAGGGTTAGGGTTGGGGTTGGGGTAATGGTTAGGGTTAGGGTTAGGGTTAGGGTTAGGATCAGGGTTATGTTTAGGGTTAGGGTAAGGGTAAGGGTTCGGATTAGGGTTAGGGTTAATTTTAGGGTTAGGTTTAGGGTTAGAATTAGGGTTAGGCTTAGGGTAAGGATTAATGTTAGGGTTAGGGTTGGGGTTAGGTTTAGGGTTAATGTAAGGGTAAGGGTTAGGGTTAGGATTAGGGTTAGGGTTAGGGTTAGGATTAGGGTTAGGGTTAGGCTTAGGGTAAGGACTAGTGTTAGGGTTAGGGTTAGGGTTAGGGTTAGGGTTAGGGTA
This sequence comes from Megascapheus bottae, assembly GCA_024803745.1. Lineage (NCBI taxonomy): Eukaryota > Metazoa > Chordata > Mammalia > Rodentia > Geomyidae > Megascapheus > Megascapheus bottae. The sequence continues at coordinate 25,615 of JANJXV010001183.1, read as the reverse complement.
AGGGTAAGGGTTAGGGTTGGGGTTAGGGTTAGGGGTTAGGGTTAGGGTTAGGGTTAGAATTAGGGTTAGGGTAAGGTTGCGGTTTAGGTTTAGGGTTTGGTTTGGGGTTAGAGTTAGGGTAAGTGTAAGGGTTAGGGTTAGGGTTAAGGTAAGGGTTAGGGTTAGGCTAAGGGTTAGATTTAGGGTTAGGGTAAGGGTGACCGTTAGGGTATAGGTTAGGGTTAGGGGTTATGGTTAGGGTTAGGGTTAGGGTAAGGGTTAGAGTTAGGGTTAGGCTAAGTATAAGGGTTAGGGTTAGGTTTAGGGTAAGGGTTAGGGTTATGGTTATGGTTAGGGTTAGAGGTAGGGTTAGGGTTAGGGTAAGGGTAAGGGTTAGGGTTAGTGTTAGGGTTAGGCGTTAGGTTTAGGTTTAGGCTTAGGGTAAGGGTTAGGGTTAGGGTTAGGGTTAGGGTAAGGGTGTTTGTTTTAGGGTTAGGGTTAGGGTTATGGTAAGGGTAAGCGTTATGGATAGGGTTAGGTTTGGGGTAAAGGTTAGGGTTAGGGTTAGGGTAAGGGTAAGGGTTACGGTTAGGGTTAGGGTTAGGGTTAGAGTTAAGTTTAAGGTTAGAGGTAGGGTAAGGGTTAGGTTGAGGGTTAGGGTTAGGGTTAGCGTAAAGGTTATGGTTAAGTTTAGGGTTAGGGTTAAGTTTAGGGTTAGGGTTAGGGTAAGGGTATGGGTTAGGGTTAGGGTTAGGTTCGGGGTTAGGGTTAGGGTTAGGGTTAAGGTTAGGGGTTAGGGTTAGTTTTAGGGTTAGATTTAGGGTTAGGGTAAGGGTACGGTTTAGGGTTAGGTTTAGGTTTGTGGTTAGGGTTAGGGTAAGAGTAAGGGTTAGGGTTGGGGTTAGGGTTAGGGTTAGGGTTAAGGATAGGGTTAGGGTTAGGTTTAGGGTTAGGGTAAGGATTAGGGGTAGGGTAAGGTTTAGGGTTAGGGTTAGGGTTATGTTAGGGGTTAAGTTTAGGTTAAGATTAATGGTTAGGGTTAGGTTTAGGGTTGGGGTTAGGGTTACGGTGAGGGTAAGGGTAAGGGTAAGGGTTTGGGTTAGGGTTAGGGTAAGGGTTAGGATTAGGGTTAGGGTTAGGGTGACCGTTAGGGTATGGGTTAGGGTTAGGGGTTATGGTTAGGGTTAGGGTTAGGGTAAGGGTTAGGGTTTGGCTTAGGGTAAGTGTTAGGGTTAGGGTTAGGGTAAGGCTAAGGGTTAGAGTTAGGGTTAGTGTTAGGGTAAGGGTTAGGGTTACGGTTATGGTTAGGGTTAGGGTGAGGGTTAGGGTAATGTAGGGTTAGGGGTTATGGTTAGTGTTAGGGTTAGGGTAAGTGTTCGGTTAGGGTTAGGGTAAGTCTAAGGGTTAAAGTTAGGGTTAGGGTAAGGGCTAGGGTTAGGGTTAGGGTTAGGTTAAGACTAAGGGTTAGAGATAGGTTAGGGTTATGGTTAGGGTTAGAGGTTAGGGTTAGGGTTAGGGTTAGGGTAAGGGTAAGGGTTAGGGTTAAGGTTAGGGTTCGGGTTTGGCTAAGGGTTAGGGTTAGGGTTAGGATAAGGGTAAGTGCTAGGGTTAGGGTTATTGTTAGGGTTATTGTTATGCTTAGTGGTCAGGTTAGGGTTAGGGTTAGGCTTAGGGTAAGGGTTAGGGTTAGGTTTAGGATAAATGTTAGCGTTAGGGTTAGGGTTAGGGTTAGAGTAAGGGTAAGTGTTAGCGTTAGGGTTAGGTTTACGGTTAGGGTAAGGGCAAGCGTTAGGGTTAGGGTTAGGGTTGGTTTAGGGTTGGGGTTAAGGTTAGTGTTAGGCTTAATGTAAGGCTAAGGGTTAGGTTTAGCGTTAGGGTTAGGGTTAGGTTTAAGGTTAGAGTTAGGGTAAGGCTAAGGGTCAGGGTTAGCGTTAGGGTTAGCGTAAAGTTTAGGGTTAGGGTTGGGGTTAAAGTTAGGATAAGGGTAAGGGTTAGGGATAGGGTTAGGGTTAGGTTTAGGGTTAAGGTTAGGGTTGGGGTTAGGGTTAGGTTTAGGGTTAGGGTAAGGGTTAGGGTTAGGTTTAGGGTTAGGTTTAGCGGTAGGGTTAGGGTTTGGGTTAGGGTTAGGATTAGGGTTAGGGTTAGGCGTAGGTTTAAGTTTAGGGTTAGGGTTAGGGTTAGGGTTAGGTTAGGGTTAGGGTTAGGGTTAGGGGTTAGGGTTAGGGTTAGGGTTAAGGTTAGGGTCAGGCAAAGTTTTGGGGTTAGGGTTAGGGTAAGGGTTAGGGTTAGGGTTGGGGATAGGGTTAGGGTTAGGGTAAGGGTTAGGGTTAGGGTTACAATTAGGCAAAGGTTTGTTGTTAGGGTTAGGGTAAGGTTTAGGGTTAGGGTAAGGGTAAGTGTAAGGTTTAGGCTTAAGTTTAGGATAAGCGTAAGGGTTGGGGTTAGGATTAGGGTTAGGGTTAGGGTAAAGTTTAGGGTTAGGGTAAGGTTTAGGGTTAGGGTTACGGTTAGCATTAAGTTTAGGGTTAGGGTTAGGGTAAGGGTTAGGGTTAGGGTTAGGGTTAGGGTAAGGATAAGGGTTAGGTTTAGGGTTAGGGTAAGGGTAAGGGTTAGGGTAAGGGTTAGGGTTAAGGTTAGGGTTAGGGTTAGGGTTAGGGGTAGGATTAGGGTTAGGGTTAGGGCTAGGGTAAGGATTAGTGTTACGGTTAGGTTTAGGGTTTGGTTTAGTATTAGAATAAGGGTTAGGGTTAGGGTTATTGTTAGGTTAATGGTTAGGGTTAGGGTTAGGGTTAGGGTTAGGGGTTAGGTTTAGGGTTAGGTTTAGAGTAAGGGTAAGTGTTAGGGTTAGGGTTAGGGTTACGGTTAGGGTAAGGGTAAGCGTTAGGGTTAGGGTTAGGATTAGGGTTAGAGTTACGGGCAGGTTTAAGTTTAGGGTTAGGGTTAGGATTAGGTTTAGGTTAGGGTTAGGGTTAGGGTTAGGTTTAGGTGTAAGGGTTAGGGTTAGGTTTAGATTTAGGGTTTGGGTAAGGGTACGTTTTAGGGTTAGGGTTAGGTTTGTGGTTATGGTTAGTGTAAGTGTAAGGGTTAGGGTTGGGGTTAGGGTTAGGGTTAGGGTTACGCAAAGGTTTGGGGTTAG
>JANJXV010001183.1:15000-20000 GCA_024803745.1 Megascapheus bottae | reverse complement strand
TGTAAAGTTTAGGGTTAGGGTAAGGGTTAGGGTTAGGGTTAGGGTTAGGGTTAGCATTAAGTTTATGGTTAGGGTTAGGGTAAGGGTTAGGGTTAGGGTAAGGATAAGGGTTAGGTTTAGGGTTAGGGTAACGGTAAGGGTTAGGGTTAGGGTTAGGGTTAATGTTAGCGTTAGGGTTAGGGGTAGGGGTAGGATTAGGGTTAGGGTTAGGGTAAGGATTGGTGTTAGGGTTAGGGTTAGTGTTTGGTTTAGTATTAGGGTAAGGGTTAGGGTTAGGGTTAGGGTTAGGTTAAGGGTTAGGGTTAGGGTTAGGGTTAGGGGTTAGGTTTAGGGTTAGGATTAGGTTTAGAGTAAGGGTAAATGTTAGGGTTAGGGTTAGGGTTACGGTTAGGGTAAAGGTAAGCGTTAGGGTTAGGGTTAGGATTAGGGTTAGGGTTACGGGCAGGTTTAATGTTAGGGTTAGGGATAGGGTTAGGATTAGGTTTAGGTTAGGGTTAGGGTTAGGGTTAGGGTTAGGGTTAGGGGTAAGGTTTAGTGTTAGGTTTAGATTTAGGGTTAGGGTAAGGGTACGTTTTAGGGTTAGGGTTAGGTTTGTGGTTAGGGTTAGGGTAAGAGTAAGGGTTAGGGTTGGGGTTAGGGTTAGGGTAGGGTAAGGGTTAGGGTTAGGGTTAGGTTTACGCAAAGGTTTGGGGTTAGGGTTAGGGTGAGGGTTAGGGTTAGGATAAAGGTAAGTGTAAGGTTTAGGGTTAAGTTTAGGATAAGGGTAAGGGTTGGGGTTAGGATTACGGTTAGGGTTAGGGTAAAGTTTAGGGTTAGGGTAAGGTTTAGGGTTAGGGTTAGGGTTAGCATTAAGTTTAGGGTGAGGGTTAGGGTTAGGGTTAGGGTAAGGGTTAGGGTTAGGGTTAGGGTTACGGTTAGGGTAAGAGCAAGTGTTAGGGTTAGGGTTAGGGTTGGTTTAGGGTTGGGGTTAAGGTTAGGGTTAGGGTTAGGGTTAGAGTAAGGGTAAGTGTTAGCGTTAGGGTTAGGGTTACGGTTAGGGTAAGAGCAAGTGTTAGGGTTAGGGTTAGGGTTGGTTTAGGGTTGGGGTTAAGGTTAGGGTCAGGCTTAATGTAAGGCTAAGGGTTAGGTTTAGCGTTAGGGTTAGGGTTAGGTTTAAGGTTAGAGTTAGGGTAAGGCTAAGGGTCAGGGTTAGCGTTAGGGTTAGAGTAAAGTTTACGGTTAGGGTTGGGGTTAAAGTTAGGATAAGGGTAAGGGTTAGGGATAGGGTTAGGGTTAGGTTTAGGGTTAAGGTTAGGGTTAGGGTTAGGGTTAGTTTTAGGGTTAGGGTAAGGGTTAGGGTTAGGGTTAGGGTTAGGGTTAGGGTAGGGTAAGCGTTAGGGTTGGAGTTAGGGTTAGGATTAGCGGTAGGGTTAGGGTTAGGGTTAGGGTTAGGATTTGGGTTAGGGTAAGGGTTAGTTTTAAGGTTAGGGTAAGGGTTAGGCTTAGGGTTAGGGTTAGGGTTAGGGTAGGGTAAGCGTTAGGGTTAGGGTTAGGGTTAGGTTTAGCGATAGGGTTAGGGTTAGGGTTAGGGTTAGGATTAGGGTTAGGGTTAGGCGTAGGTTTAAGGTTAGGGTTAGGGTTAGGGTTAGGGTTAGGGGTTAGGTTTAGGGTTAGGGTTAGGGTTAGGGTTAGGCAAAGGTTTGGGGTTAGATTTAGGTTAAAGTTTAGGGTTAGGGTTAGGGTTAGGGTTAGGCAAAGGTTTGGGGTTAGGGTTAAAGTAAGGGATAGGGTTAGGGTAAGGGTAAGTGTAAGGTTTAGGGTTAAGTTTAGGATAAGCGTAAGGGTTGGGGTTTGGATTAGGGTTAGAGTTAGGGTAAAGTTTAGGGTTAGGGTAAGGGTTAATGTTAGGGTTAGGGTTAGGGTTAGTTTTAGGGTTAGGGTAAGGGTTAGGGTTAGGGTTAGGGTTAGGGTAGGGTAAGCGTTAGGTTTGGAGTTAGGGTTAGGATTAGCGGTAGGGTTAGGGTTAGGGTTAGGGTTAGGATTTGGGTTAGGGTTAGGGTTAGTTTTAGGGTTAGGGTAAGGGTTAGGGTTAGGGTTAGGGTTAGGGTTAGGGTAGGGTAGGGTAAGCGTTAGGGTTAGGGTTAGGGTTAGGTTTAGCGATAGGGTTAGGGTTAGGGTTAGGATTAGGTTTAGGGTTAGGCGTAGGTTTAAGGTTAGGGTTAGGGTTAGGGTTAGGTTTAGGGTTAGGGTTAGGGGTTAGGATTAGGGTTAGGGTTAGGGTTAGGGTTAGGCAAAGGTTTCGGGTTAGATTTAGGTTAAAGGTTAAGGTTAGGGTTAGGGTTAGGGTTAGGCAAAGGTTTGGGGTTAGGGTTAAAGTAAGCGATAGGGTTAGGGTAAGGGTAAGTGGAAGGTTTAGGGTTAAGTTTAGGATAAGCGTAAGGGTTGGGGTTAGGATTAGGGTTAGGGTTAGGGTAAAGTTTAGGGTTAGGGTAAGGGTTAATGTTAGGGTTAGGGTTAGGGTTAGCATTAAGTTTAGGGTTAGGGTTAGGGTAAGGGTTAGGGTTAGGGTTAGGGTTAGGGTAAGTATAAGGGTTAGGTTTAGGGTTAGGGTAAGGATAAGAGTTAGGGTTAGGGTTAGGGTTAAGGTTAGGGTTAGGGTTAGTGTTAGGGGTAGGATAAGGGTTAGGGTTAGGGTTAGGGTTAGGTTTAGAGTAAGGGTAAGCGTTAGGTTTAGGGTTAGGGTTACGGTTAGGATAAGGGTAAGCGTTAGGGTTAGGTTTAGGATTAGGTTTAGGGTTACGGGTAGGTTTAAGGTTAGGGTTAGGGTTAGATTTAGGGTTAGGTTTAGGTTAGGGTTAGGGTTAGAGTTAGGGTTAGGGTTAGGGGTAAGGGTTAGGGTTAGGTTTAGATTTAGGGTTAGGGGAAGGGTACGTTTTAGGTTTAGGGTTAGGTTTGTGGTTAGGTTTAGGGTAAGAGTAAGGGTTAGGGTTGGGGTTAGGGTTAGGGTTAGGGTAAGGGTTAGGGTTAGGGTTAGGGTTAGGCAAAGGTTTGGGGTTAGGGTTAGGGTAAGGGTTAGGGTTAGGATAAGGGTAAGTGTAAGGTTTAGGGTTAAGTTTAGGATAAGGGTAAGGGTTGGGGTTAGGATTACGGTTAGGTTTAGGGTAAAGTTTAGGGTTAGGGTAAGGGTTAGGGTTAGGGTAAGGATAAGGGTTAGGTTTAGGGTTACGGTAAGGGTAAGGGTTAGGGTTAGGGTTAGAGTTAAGGTTAGGGTTAGGGTTAGGGGTAGGATTAGGGTTATGGTTAGGGTTAGGGTAAGGATTAGTGTTAGGATTAGGGTTAGGGTTAGGTTTAGGGTTAGGGTAAGGGTAAGGGTTAGGGTTAGGGTTAGGGTTAGGGTTAGGTTAGGGTTAGGGTTAGGGTTAGGTGTTAGGGTTAGGGTTAGGGTTAAGGTTAGGGTTAGGCAAAGGTTTGGGGTTAGGGTTAGGGTAAGGGTTAGGGTTAGGGTTGTTGTTAGGGTTAGGGTTAGGGTAAGGGTTAGGGTTAGGGTTAGGGTTAGGGAAAGGTTTGGGGTTAGGGTTAGGGTAAGTGTTAGGGTTAGGGTAAGGGTAAGTGTAAGGTTTAGAGTTAAGTTTAGGATAAGCGTAAGGGTTGGGGTTAAGATTAGGGTTAGGGTTAGTGTAAAGTTTTGGGTTAGGGTAAGGTTTAGGGTTAGGGTTAGGGTTATGGTTAGCATTAAGTTTATGGTTAGGGTTAGGGTAAGGGTTAGGGTAAGGATAAGGGTTAGGTTTAGGGTTAGGGTAAGGATTAGGGTTAGGGTTAGGGTTAAGGTTAGGGTTAGGGTTAGGGGTAGGGGTAGGATTAGGGTTAGGGTTAGGGTAAGGATTAGTGTTAGGGTTAGGGTTAGGGTTTGGTTTAGTATTAGGGTAAGGGTTAGGGTTAGGGTTAGTGTTAGGTTAAGGGTTAGGGTTAGGGTTAGGGTTAGGGGTTAGGTTTAGGGTTAGGATTAGGTTTAGAGTAAGGGTAAGTGTTAGGGTTAGGGTTAGGGTTACGGTTAGGGTAAGGGTAAGCGTTAGGGTTAGGGTAGGGATTAGGGTTAGGGTTACGGGTAGGTTTAAGGTTAGGGTTAGGGTTAGGGTTAGGATTAGGTTTAGGTTAGAGTTAGGGTTAGGATTAGGGTTAGGGGTAAGGGTTAGTGTTAGGTTTAGATTTAGGGTTAGGGTAAGGGTACGTTTTAGGGTTAAGGTTAGGTTTGTGGTTAGGGTTAGGGTAAGAGTAAGGGTTAGGGTTGGGGTTAGGGTTGGGGTAGGGTAAGGGTTAGGGTTAGGGTTAGGTTTACGCAAAGGTTTGGGGTTAGGGTTAGGGTGAGGGTTAGGGTTAGGATAAAGGTAAGTGTAAGGTTTAGGGTTAAGTTTAGGATAAGGGTAAGGGTTGGGGTTAGGATTACGGTTAGGGTTAGGGTAAAGTTTAGGGTTAGGGTAAGGGTTAGGGTTAGGGTTAGGGTAGCATTAAGTTTAGGGTTAGGGTTAGGGTAAGGGTTAGGGTTAGGTTTAGGATAAAAGTTATCGTTAGGGTTAGGGTTAGGGTTAGAGTAAGGGTAAGTGTTAGCGTTAGGGTTACGGTTAGGGTAGGAACAAGCGTTAGGGTAAGGGTTAGGGTTGGTTTAGGGTTGGGGTTAAGGTTAGGGTTAGGCTTAATGTAAGGCTAAGGGTTAGGTTTAGCGTTAGGGTTAGGTTAGGTTTAAGGTTAGAGTTAGGGTAAGGCTAAGGGTCAGGGTTAGCGTTAGGGTTAGCGTAAAGTTTAGGGTTAGGGTTGGGGTTAAAGTTAGGATAAGGGTAAGGGTTAGGGATAGGGTTAGGGTTAGGTTTAGGGCTAAGGTGAAGGTTGGGTTAGGGTTAGGTTTAGGGTTAGGGTAAGGGTTAGGGTTAGGGTTAGGGTTAGGTTTAGCGGTAGGGTTAGGGTTAGGGTTAGGGGTTAGGATTAGGGTTAGGGTTAGGCGTAGGTTTAAGGTTAGGGTTAGGGTT
>JANJXV010001183.1:0-12500 GCA_024803745.1 Megascapheus bottae | reverse complement strand
GGTTAAGGTTAGGGTTAGGGTTAGGGTTAGTTTTAGGGTTAGGGTAAGGGTTAGGGTTAGGGTTAGGGTTAGGGTTAGGGTAGGGTAAGCGTTAGGGTTGGAGTTAGGGTTAGGATTAGCGGTAGGGTTAGGGTTAGGGTTAGGGTTAGGATTTGGGTTAGGGTAAGGGTTAGTTTTAAGGTTAGGGTAAGGGTTAGGCTTAGGGTTAGGGTTAGGGTTAGGGTAGGGTAAGCGTTAGGGTTAGGGTTAGGGTTAGGTTTAGCGATAGGGTTAGGGTTAGGGTTAGGGTTAGGATTAGGGTTAGGGTTAGGCGTAGGTTTAAGGTTAGGGTTAGGGTTAGGGTTAGGGTTAGGGGTTAGGTTTAGGGTTAGGGTTAGGGTTAGGGTTAGGCAAAGGTTTGGGGTTAGATTTAGGTTAAAGTTTAGGGTTAGGGTTAGGGTTAGGGTTAGGCAAAGGTTTGGGGTTAGGGTTAAAGTAAGGGATAGGGTTAGGGTAAGGGTAAGTGTAAGGTTTAGGGTTAAGTTTAGGATAAGCGTAAGGGTTGGGGTTTGGATTAGGGTTAGAGTTAGGGTAAAGTTTAGGGTTAGGGTAAGGGTTAATGTTAGGGTTAGGGTTAGGGTTAGTTTTAGGGTTAGGGTAAGGGTTAGGGTTAGGGTTAGGGTTAGGGTAGGGTAAGCGTTAGGTTTGGAGTTAGGGTTAGGATTAGCGGTAGGGTTAGGGTTAGGGTTAGGGTTAGGATTTGGGTTAGGGTTAGGGTTAGTTTTAGGGTTAGGGTAAGGGTTAGGGTTAGGGTTAGGGTTAGGGTTAGGGTAGGGTAAGCGTTAGGGTTAGGGTTAGGGTTAGGTTTAGCGATAGGGTTAGGGTTAGGGTTAGGATTAGGTTTAGGGTTAGGCGTAGGTTTAAGGTTAGGGTTAGGGTTAGGGTTAGGTTTAGGGTTAGGGTTAGGGGTTAGGATTAGGGTTAGGGTTAGGGTTAGGGTTAGGCAAAGGTTTCGGGTTAGATTTAGGTTAAAGGTTAAGGTTAGGGTTAGGGTTAGGGTTAGGCAAAGGTTTGGGGTTAGGGTTAAAGTAAGCGATAGGGTTAGGGTAAGGGTAAGTGGAAGGTTTAGGGTTAAGTTTAGGATAAGCGTAAGGGTTGGGGTTAGGATTAGGGTTAGGGTTAGGGTAAAGTTTAGGGTTAGGGTAAGGGTTAATGTTAGGGTTAGGGTTAGGGTTAGCATTAAGTTTAGGGTTAGGGTTAGGGTAAGGGTTAGGGTTAGGGTTAGGGTTAGGGTAAGTATAAGGGTTAGGTTTAGGGTTAGGGTAAGGATAAGAGTTAGGGTTAGGGTTAGGGTTAAGGTTAGGGTTAGGGTTAGTGTTAGGGGTAGGATAAGGGTTAGGGTTAGGGTTAGGGTTAGGTTTAGAGTAAGGGTAAGCGTTAGGTTTAGGGTTAGGGTTACGGTTAGGATAAGGGTAAGCGTTAGGGTTAGGTTTAGGATTAGGTTTAGGGTTACGGGTAGGTTTAAGGTTAGGGTTAGGGTTAGATTTAGGGTTAGGTTTAGGTTAGGGTTAGGGTTAGAGTTAGGGTTAGGGTTAGGGGTAAGGGTTAGGGTTAGGTTTAGATTTAGGGTTAGGGGAAGGGTACGTTTTAGGTTTAGGGTTAGGTTTGTGGTTAGGTTTAGGGTAAGAGTAAGGGTTAGGGTTGGGGTTAGGGTTAGGGTTAGGGTAAGGGTTAGGGTTAGGGTTAGGGTTAGGCAAAGGTTTGGGGTTAGGGTTAGGGTAAGGGTTAGGGTTAGGATAAGGGTAAGTGTAAGGTTTAGGGTTAAGTTTAGGATAAGGGTAAGGGTTGGGGTTAGGATTACGGTTAGGTTTAGGGTAAAGTTTAGGGTTAGGGTAAGGGTTAGGGTTAGGGTAAGGATAAGGGTTAGGTTTAGGGTTACGGTAAGGGTAAGGGTTAGGGTTAGGGTTAGAGTTAAGGTTAGGGTTAGGGTTAGGGGTAGGATTAGGGTTATGGTTAGGGTTAGGGTAAGGATTAGTGTTAGGATTAGGGTTAGGGTTAGGTTTAGGGTTAGGGTAAGGGTAAGGGTTAGGGTTAGGGTTAGGGTTAGGGTTAGGTTAGGGTTAGGGTTAGGGTTAGGTGTTAGGGTTAGGGTTAGGGTTAAGGTTAGGGTTAGGCAAAGGTTTGGGGTTAGGGTTAGGGTAAGGGTTAGGGTTAGGGTTGTTGTTAGGGTTAGGGTTAGGGTAAGGGTTAGGGTTAGGGTTAGGGTTAGGGAAAGGTTTGGGGTTAGGGTTAGGGTAAGTGTTAGGGTTAGGGTAAGGGTAAGTGTAAGGTTTAGAGTTAAGTTTAGGATAAGCGTAAGGGTTGGGGTTAAGATTAGGGTTAGGGTTAGTGTAAAGTTTTGGGTTAGGGTAAGGTTTAGGGTTAGGGTTAGGGTTATGGTTAGCATTAAGTTTATGGTTAGGGTTAGGGTAAGGGTTAGGGTAAGGATAAGGGTTAGGTTTAGGGTTAGGGTAAGGATTAGGGTTAGGGTTAGGGTTAAGGTTAGGGTTAGGGTTAGGGGTAGGGGTAGGATTAGGGTTAGGGTTAGGGTAAGGATTAGTGTTAGGGTTAGGGTTAGGGTTTGGTTTAGTATTAGGGTAAGGGTTAGGGTTAGGGTTAGTGTTAGGTTAAGGGTTAGGGTTAGGGTTAGGGTTAGGGGTTAGGTTTAGGGTTAGGATTAGGTTTAGAGTAAGGGTAAGTGTTAGGGTTAGGGTTAGGGTTACGGTTAGGGTAAGGGTAAGCGTTAGGGTTAGGGTTAGGATTAGGGTTAGGGTTACGGGTAGGTTTAAGGTTAGGGTTAGGGTTAGGGTTAGGATTAGGTTTAGGTTAGAGTTAGGGTTAGGATTAGGGTTAGGGGTAAGGGTTAGTGTTAGGTTTAGATTTAGGGTTAGGGTAAGGGTACGTTTTAGGGTTAAGGTTAGGTTTGTGGTTAGGGTTAGGGTAAGAGTAAGGGTTAGGGTTGGGGTTAGGGTTGGGGTAGGGTAAGGGTTAGGGTTAGGGTTAGGTTTACGCAAAGGTTTGGGGTTAGGGTTAGGGTGAGGGTTAGGGTTAGGATAAAGGTAAGTGTAAGGTTTAGGGTTAAGTTTAGGATAAGGGTAAGGGTTGGGGTTAGGATTACGGTTAGGGTTAGGGTAAAGTTTAGGGTTAGGGTAAGGGTTAGGGTTAGGGTTAGGGTAGCATTAAGTTTAGGGTTAGGGTTAGGGTAAGGGTTAGGGTTAGGTTTAGGATAAAAGTTATCGTTAGGGTTAGGGTTAGGGTTAGAGTAAGGGTAAGTGTTAGCGTTAGGGTTACGGTTAGGGTAGGAACAAGCGTTAGGGTAAGGGTTAGGGTTGGTTTAGGGTTGGGGTTAAGGTTAGGGTTAGGCTTAATGTAAGGCTAAGGGTTAGGTTTAGCGTTAGGGTTAGGGTTAGGTTTAAGGTTAGAGTTAGGGTAAGGCTAAGGGTCAGGGTTAGCGTTAGGGTTAGCGTAAAGTTTAGGGTTAGGGTTGGGGTTAAAGTTAGGATAAGGGTAAGGGTTAGGGATAGGGTTAGGGTTAGGTTTAGGGCTAAGGTGAAGGTTGGGGTTAGGGTTAGGTTTAGGGTTAGGGTAAGGGTTAGGGTTAGGGTTAGGGTTAGGTTTAGCGGTAGGGTTAGGGTTAGGGTTAGGGTTAGGATTAGGGTTAGGGTTAGGCGTAGGTTTAAGGTTAGGGTTAGGGTTAGGGTTAGGGGTTTGGGTGAGGGTTAGGGTTAAGGTTAGGGTTAGGCAAAGGTTTGGGGTTAGGGTTAGGGTAAGGGTTAGGGTTAGGGTTGGGGTTAGGGTTAGGGTTAGGGTAAGGGTTAGGGTTAGGGTTACAGTTAGGCAAAGGTTTGGGGTTAGGGTTAGGACTAGGGTTAGGGTTAGGGTTAGTTTTAGGGTTAGGGTTAGGATTAGTTTTAGGGTTAGGGTAAGGGTTAGGGTTAGGGTTAGTGTTAGGGTTAGGGTAGGGTAAGCGTTAGGGTTAGGGTTAGGGTAAGGCTAAGTGTTAGAGTTAGGGTTAGGGTTAGGGTTAGGGTTAGCATTAAGTTTACGGTTAGGGTTAGGGTTAGGGTAATGGTTAGGGATAGGTTTAGGGTTAGGGTAAGGATAAGGGTTAGGTTTAGGGTTAGGGTAAGGGTAAGGGTAAGGGTTAGGGTTAGGGTTAGGGTTAAGGTTAGGGTTAGGGTTAGGGGTAGGAGTAGGATTAGGGTTAGGGTTAGGGTTAGGTTAAGGATTAGTGTTAGGGTTAGGGTTAGGCTTAGGTTTAGGGTTAGGGTAAGGGTAAGGGTTAGGGTTAGTGTTAGGGTTAGGTTTAGGGTTAGGGTTAGGGTTAGGGTTAAGGTTAGGGGTTAGGGTTACGGTTAGGGTCAGATTTAGGGTTAGGGTTAGGTTTAGGGTTAGGTTAAGGATTAGTGTTAGGGTTAGGGTTAGGCTAGGTTTAGGGTTAGGGTAAGGGTAAGGGTTAGGGTTAGGGTTAGGGTTAGGTTTAGGGTTAGGGTTAAGGTTAGGGGTTAGGGTTACGGTTAGGGTTAGATTTAGGGTTAGGGTAAGGGTACGGTTTAGGGTTAGGTTGAGGTTTGTGGTTAGGGTTAGGGTAAGAGTAAGAGTTAGGGTTGGGGTTAGGGTTAGGGTAAGGGTTAGGGTTAGGGTTAGGCAAAGGTTTGGAGTTAGGGTTAGGGTAAGGGTTAGGGTTAGGGTAAATGTTAGGGTTAGGGTTAGGGTTAGGGTAAGGGTAACAGTTAGAATTAGGGTTAGAGTTAGGGTTAGGGTTAGTGTTAGGGTTAGGGTTAGGGTTAGGTGTAGGGTTAGGGTTAGAGGTAGAGTTAGGGTTAGGGTAAGGGTAAGGGTTAGGGTTAGGTTCAGGGTTAGGGTAAATGTTAAGATTAGGGTAACGGTTATGGTTAGGGTTAGGTTTAGGGTTAGCATTAAGGTTAGGGTTAGGGTTAGTGTTAGGGTTAGGGTAAGGGTTAGGGTTAGGATTAGGGTTAGGTTTAGGGTAAGGATATGGGTTAGACTTAGGATAAGGGTAAGGGTAAGGGTTAGGGTTAGGGTTAGAATTAAGTTTAGGGTTAGGGTTAGAGTTAGAGTAAGGGTAAGGGTTAGGGTTAGGATTAGGGTAGGGATTAGTGTTAGGTTAGGATTAGGGTTAGGTTTAGGGTTAGGGTAAGGCTAAGGGTTTTTTCTTAGGTTTAGGTTTAGGGTTAGGGTTAGGATAAGGGTTAGGGTTAGGGTTAGTGTTAGGTTTAGGGTTAAGTTTAGGGTTAGGGTTAGGGTTAGGGTTGGGTTAGTTTTAGGTTAGGGTAACGGTACGGTTTAGGCTTAGGGTTAGGGTTAGGGTTAGGTTTAGGGTTAGGGATAGTTTTGGGTTAGGGTTAGGGTTAGGGTTAGGGATACGTTTGGGTTTAGGGTTAGGATAAGGGTTAGGGTTAGGGTAAAGACTAGGGTTAGCTTTAGATTTAGGGTTAGGGTAAGGGCACGGTTTAGGGTTAGGGTAAAGTTTGGGATTAGGGTTAGGGTAAGAGTAAGGGTTAGGGTTAGGGTTAGGGTAAGGGTTAGGGTTAGGTTTAGGGATTGGTTTGGGGTTAGGGTTAGGGTAAGGTTTAGGGTTAGGGTAAAGGTTAGGGTTAGGTTAGGGTAAGGGTAACAGTTAGGATTAGGTTCAGGGTTAGGGTTAGAGTTATTGTTAGGGTTAGGGTAATGGTAAGGATTAGGGTTAGGGTTAGGGTTAGTGTTAGGGTTAGGGTTAGTGTTAGTGTTAGGGTTAGTGTTTGGTTTAGGGTTAGGGTTACGGTAAGGGTAAGGGTTAGGGTTAGGATTAGGTGTAGGGTAAGGGCAAGGGTAAGGATTAATGTTAGGATTAGGGTTAGGGTAAGGGTTAGGGTTAGGGTTAGGGTTAGGTTTAGGGTTAGCGATAGGGTTAGGGTTAGGGTTAGGGTAAGGGTATGGGTTAGGTTTAGGGTTAGGGTTAAGGTTATGATTAGTGTTAGTGTTAGGCTAAGGGTTAGGGTTAGGGTTAGGGTAAGGGTTAGGGTTTGCATTAGTGCTAGGGTTAGAGTTAGGGTTAGGGTTAGGGTAAAGGTAAGGGTTAGGGTTATGGGTTAGGTTTAGGTTTAGGGTAAGGGTTAGGGATAGGGGTTAGAGTTAGGTTTAGGGTTAGTGTAAGGGTTAGGGTTAGGGTTAGGGTTAGGGTAAGTGTAAGGGTTAAGGTTAGCGTTAGGGTAAGGGTTAGGGTTAGGGTTAGGGTTAGCATTAAGTTTAGGGTTAGGGTTAGGGTTAGGGTAAGGGTTAGGGATAGGGTTAGGGTTAGGGTAAGGATAAGGGTTAGGTTTAGGGTTACGGTAAGGGTAAGGGTTATGGTTATGGTTAGGGTTAAGGTTAGGGTTAGGGTTAGGGGTAGGATTAGGGTTATGGTTAGGGTTAGGGTAAGGATTAGTGTTAGGATTAGGGTTAGGGTTAGGTTTAGGGTTAGGGTAAGGGTAAGGGTTAGGGTTAGGGTTAGGGTTAGGGTTAGGTTAGGGTTAGGGTTAGGGGTTAGGGTTAGGGTTAAGGTTAAGGTTAGGGTTAGGCAAAGGTTTGGGGTTAGGGTTAGGGTAAGGGTTAGGGTTAGGGTTGTTGTTAGGGTTAGGGTTAGGGTAAGGGTTAGGGTTAGGGTTAGGGTTAGGGAAAGGTTTGGGGTTAGGGTTAGGGTAAGTGTTAGGGTTAGGGTAGGGTAAGTGTAAGGTTTAGGGTTAAGTTTAGGATAAGCATAAGGGTTGGGGTTAAGATTAGGGTTAGGGTTAGTGTAAAGTTTAGGGTTAGGGTAAGGTTTAGGTTTAGGGTTAGGGTTATGGTTAGCATTAAGTTTATGGTTAGGGTTAGGGTAAGGGTTAGGGTTAGGGTTAGGGTTAGGGTAAGGGTAAGGGTTAGGGTTAGGGTTAGGGTTAAGGTTAGGGTTAGGGTTAGGGGTAGGGGTAGGATTAGGGTTAGGGTTAGGGTAAGGATTAGTGTTAGGGTTAGGGTTAGGGTTTGGTTTAGTATTAGGGTAAGGGTTAGGGTTAGGGTTAGTGTTAGGTTAAGGGTTAGGGTTAGGGTTAGGGTTAGGGGTTAGGTTTAGGGTTAGGATTAGGTTTAGAGTAAGGGTAAGTGTTAGGGTTAGGGTTAGGGTTACGGTTAGGGTAAGGGTAAGCGTTAGGGTTAGGGTTAGGATTAGGGTTAGGGTTACGGGTAGGTTTAAGGTTAGGGTTAGGGTTAGGGTTAGGATTAGGTTTAGTTTAGGGTTAGGGTTAGGGTTAGGGTTAGGGGTAAGGGTTAGTGTTAGGTTTAGATGTAGGGTTAGGGTAAGGGTAGGTTTTAGGGTTAGGG
The DNA here is from genome assembly GCA_024803745.1 of Megascapheus bottae. Classification (NCBI taxonomy): domain Eukaryota; kingdom Metazoa; phylum Chordata; class Mammalia; order Rodentia; family Geomyidae; genus Megascapheus; species Megascapheus bottae. Next base: position 5,147 of record JANJXV010001183.1, on the reverse strand, counting down.
TTAGGTTTGTGGTTAGGGTTAGGGTAAGAGTAAGGGTTAGGGTTGGGGTTAGGGTTAGGGTAGGGTAAGGGTTAGGGTTAGGGTTAGGTTTACGCAAAGGTTTGGAGTTAGGGTTAGGGTGAGGGTTAGGGTTAGGATAAAGGTAAGTGTAAGGTTTAGGGTTAAGTTTAGGATAAGGGTAAGGGTTGGGGTTAGGATTACGGTTAGGGTTAGGGTAAAGTTTAGGGTTAGGGTAAGGGTTAGGGTTAGGGTTAGGGTTAGCATTAAGTTTAGGGTTAGGGTTAGGGTAAGGGTTAGGGTTAGGTTTAGGATAAAATTTAGCGTTAGGGTTAGGGTTAGGGTTAGAGTAAGGGTAAGTGTTAGCGTTAGGGTTACGGTTAGGGTAGGAGCAAGCGTTAGGGTTAGGGTTAGGGTTGGTTTAGGGTTGGGGTTAAGATTAGGGTTAGGCTTAATGTAAGGCTAAGGGTTAGGTTTAGCGTTAGGGTTAGGGTTAGGTTTAAGGTTAGAGTTAGGGTAAGGCTAAGGGTCAGGGTTATCGTTAGGGTTAGCGTAAAGTTTAGGTTTAGGGTTGGGGTTAAAGTTAGGATAAGGGTAAGGTTTAGGGATAGGGTTAGGGTTAGGTTTAGGGCTAAGGTTAAGGTTGGGGTTAGGGTTAGGTTTAGGGTTAGGGTAAGGGTTAGGGTTAGGGTTAGGGTTAGGTTTAGCGGTAGGGTTAGGGTTAGGGTTAGGGTTAGGTTTAGGGTTAGGGTTAGGCGTAGGTTTAAGGTTAGGGTTAGGGTTAGGTTAGGGTTAGGGTTAGGTTTAGGGGTTTGGGTGAGGGTTAGGGTTAAGGTTAGGGTTAGGCAAAGGTTTGGGGTTAGGGTTAGGGTAAGGGTTAGGGTTAGGGTTGGGGTTAGGGTTAGGGTTAGGGTAAGGGTTAGGGTTAGGGTTACAGTTAGGCAAAGGTTTGGGGTTAGGGTTAGGATTAGGGTTAGGGTTAGGGTTAGTTTTAGGGTTAGGGTTAGGATTAGTTTTAGGGTTAGGGTAAGGGTTAGGGTTAGGGTTAGTTTTAGGGTTAGGGTAGGGTAAGCGTTAGGGTTAGGGTTAGGGTAAGGCTAAGTGTTAGAGTTAGGTTTAGGGTTAGGGTTAGGGTTAGCATTAAGTTTACGGTTAGGGTTAGGGTTAGGGTAAGGGTTAGGGATAGGTTTAGGGTTAGGGTAAGGATAAGGGTTAGGTTTAGGGTTAGGGTAAGGGTAAGGGTAAGGGTTAGGGTTAGGGTTAGGGTTAAGGTTAGGGTTAGGGTTAGGGGTAGGAGTAGGATTAGGGTTAGGGTTAGGGTTAGGTTAAGGATTAGTGTTAGGGTTAGGGTTAGGCTTAGGTTTAGGGTTAGGGTAAGGGTAAGGGTTAGGGTTAGGGTTAGGGTTAGGTTTAGGGTTAGGGTTAGGGTTAGGGTTAAGGTTAGGGGTTAGGGCTACGGTTAGGGTTAGATTTAGGGTTAGGGTTAGGGTTAGGGTTAGATTAAGGATTAGTGTTAGGGTTAGGGTTAGGCTAGGTTTAGGGTTAGGGTAAGGGTAAGGGTTAGGGTTAGGGTTAGGGTTAGGTTTAGGGTTAGGGTTAGGGTTAAGGTTAGGGGTTAGGGTTACGGTTAGGGTTAGATTTAGGGTTAGGGTAAGGGTACGGTTTAGGGTTAGGTTTAGGTTTGTGGTTAGGGTTAGGGTAAGAGTAAGAGTTAGGGTTGGGGTTAGGGTTAGGGTAAGGGTTAGGGTTAGGGTTAGGCAAAGGTTTGGGGTTAGGGTTAGGGTAAGGGTTAGGGTTAGGGTAAATGTTAGGGTTAGGGTTAGGGTTAGGGTAAGGGTAACAGTTAGAATTAGGGTTAGAGTTAGGGTTAGGCTTAGTGTTAGGGTTAGGGTTAGGGTTAGGTGTAGGGTTAGGGTTAGAGGTAGAGTTAGGGTTAGGGTAAGGGTAAGGGTTAGGGTTAGGTTTAGGGTTAGGGTAAATGTTAAGATTAGGGTAACGGTTATGGTTAGGGTTAGGTTTAGGGTTAGCATTAAGGTTAGGGTTAGGGTTAGTGTTAGGGTTAGGGTAAGGGTTAGGGTTAGGATTAGGGTTAGGTTTAGGGTAAGGATAAGGGTTAGGATTAGGGTTAGGGTAAGGGTAAGGGTTAGGGTTAGGGTTAGGGTTAAGTTTACGGTTAGGGTTAGGATTAGGATTAGGGTTAGGTTTAGGGTTAGGTTTAAGTTTAGGGTTAGACTTAGGATAAGGGTAAGGGTAAGGGTTAGGGTTAGGGTTAGAATTAAGTTTAGGGTTAGGGTTAGAGTTAGAGTAAGGGTAAGGGTTAGGGTTAGGATTAGGGTAGGGTTTAGTGTTAGGTTAGGATTAGGGTTAGGTTTAGGGTTAGGGTAAGGCTAAGGGTTTTTTGTTAGGTTTAGGTTTAGGGTTAGGGTTAGGATAAGGGTTAGGGTTAGGGTTAGTGTTAGGTTTAGGGTTAAGTTTAGGGTTAGGGTTAGGGTTGGGTTAGTTTTAGGTTAGGGTAACGGTACGGTTTAGGCTGAGGGTTAGGGTTAGGGTTAGGTTTAGGGTTAGGGATAGTTTTGGGTTAGGGTTAGGGTTAGGGTTAGGGATACCTTTGGGTTTAGGGTTAGGGTAAGGGTTAGGGTTAGGGTAAAGATTAGGGTTAGCTTTAGATTTAGGGTTAGGGTAAGGGCACGGTTTAGGGTTAGGGTAAAGTTTGGGATTAGGGTTAGGGTAAGAGTAAGGGTTAGGGTTAGGGTTAGGGTAAGGGTTAGGGTTAGGTTTAGGGATAGGTTTGGGGTTAGGGTTAGGGTAAGGGTTAGGGTTAGGGTAAAGGTTAGGGTTAGGTTAGGGTAAGGGTAACAGTTAGGATTAGGTTCAGGGTTAGGGTTAGAGTTATTGTTAGGGTTAGGGTAATGGTAAGGATTAGGGTTAGGGTTAGGGTTAGTGTTAGGGTTAGGGTTAGTGTTAGTGTTAGGGTTAGTGTTTGGTTTAGGGTTAGGGTTACGGTAAGGGTAAGGGTTAGGGTTAGGATTAGGTGTAGGGTAAGGGCAAGGGTAAGGATTAATGTTAGGATTAGGGTTAGGGTAAGGGTTAGGGATAGGGTTAGGGTTAGGTTTAGGGTTAGTGTTAGGGTTAGGGTTAGGGTTAGGGTAAGGGTAAGGGTTAGGGTTAGGGTTAGGGTTAAGGTTATGATTAGTGTTAGTGTTAGGCTAAGGGTTAGGGTTAGGGTTAGGGTAAGGGTTAGGGTTTGCGTTAGTGCTAGGGTTAGAGTTAGGGTTAGGGTTAGGGTAAAGGTAAGGGTTAGGGTTATGGGTTAGGTTTAGGTTTAGGGTAAGGGTTAGGGATAGGGGTTAGAGTTAGGTTTAGGGTTAGTGTAAGGGTTAGGGTTAGGGTTAGGGTTAGGGTAAGTGTAAGGGTTAGGGTTAGGGTTAGGGTAAGGGTTAGGGTTAGGGTAAGGGTAAGGGTAAGGGATAGGGTTGGGGTTAGGGTTAGGATTAGGGGTTAGGGTTAGGCTAAGGGTTAGATTTAGGGTTAGGGTAAGGGCTGGGTTAGGGTTAGGGTTAGGTTAAGACTAAGGGTTAGATTTAGGGTTAGGTTTAGAGTTAGGGTAGGGTAAGGGTAAGTGTAAGGTTTAGGATTAAGGTTAGGATAAGGGTAATGGTTAGGGTTAGGGTTAGCGTTAGAGTTAAGGTTAGGGTTAGTGTTAGGATTAGGGTTAGGGTTAGGGTAAGGGTAAGGGTTAGGGTTAGGTTTAGGTTAGGGGTTAATGTTAGGGTAAGAGTAAGGGTTAGGTTTAGGTTTAGGGTTGGGTTTAGGGTTAGGGTGGGGGTAAGGGTAAGGGTTACGGTTCGGGTTAGGGTTAGGGTAAGGGTTAGGGATAGGGTTAGGGTTAGGGTGAGCGTTAGGGTATGGGTTAGGTTTTGGGGTTAGGGTTAGGGTGAGGGTTAGGGTAAGGGTTAGGGTTAGGGTTAGGGTAGGGGTAAGGTTAGGGTTAGGTTTAGGGTAAGGCTAGGGGTTACAGTTAGGGTTAGTGTTAGGGTAAGAGTTATTGTTAGGGTTAGGGTTAGGGTGAAGGTTAGGGTTAGGGTTAGGGTTAGGGGTTAGGGTTAGTGTTAGGTTTAGGGTAAGGTTTAGGGTTAGGGTAAGACTAAGGTTTAGAGTTAGGGTTAGGGTAAGACCTAGGGTTAGGGTTTGGGTTAGGTTAAGACTAAGCGTTAGAGTTAGGGTTAGGGTTAGGGTTAGGGGTTAGGGTTAGGGTTAGGGTTAGGGTTAGGGTTAGGTTAGGGTTAGGGTTAGGGTTAGGGTTAGGGTTAGGTTAGGGTTAGGTTTAGGGTTAGAGTAATGATTAGGGTTAGGATTAGGGTTAGGGTTAGGTTAGGGTTAGGTTTAGGGTTAGGGTAATGATTAGGGTTAGGATTAGGGTTAGCGTTAGGATAAGGGTTAGGTTAGGGTTAGGGTTAGGGTTTGGGTTAGTGCTAGGGTTAGAGTTAGGGTTAGGGTTAGGGTAAGGGTAAGGGTTAGGGTTAGGGTTAGGGTTAGGGTAGGGGTTAGGGTTAGGGGTTAGGTTTAGGTTTAGGGTAAGTGTTAGGGAAAGGGGTTAGAGTTAGGGTTAGGGTTAGTGTAAGGGTTAGGTTTAGGGTTAGGGTTAGGGTTAGGGTAAGGGTTAGGGTTAGGGTTAGGGTTAGGGCAAGGATAAGTGTTAGTGTTAGGGTTAGGGTTAGCGTTAGTGTCAGGGTAAGGGTAAGGGTTAGCGTTAGGGTTAGGTTTAGGTTTAGGGTTGGGGTTAAGGTTAGTGTTAGGGTTAGGGTAAGGGTAATTGTTAGGGTTAGGGTTAGTGTAAGGGTAAGTTTTAGGATTAGGGTTAGGGTTTGGTTTAGGTTTAGGGTTAGGATAAGGTTAAGTGTTAAGGTTAGGGTTAGGGTTAGGGTTAGGGTTAGGGTAAAAGTTAGTGTTAGGGTTAGGGTTACGGTTAGGCTAAGGTGTTTGGTTTAGGGTTTGGGTTAATGTTAGGGTAAGGGTAGGGGTTAGGGTTAGGTTTAGGGTTAGGGTTAGGGTTAGGGTTAGGGTAAGGGTAAGGTTTTGGGTTAAGGTTAGGGTTAGAATTATTTTTAGGGTTAGGGTAAGGATTAGGGTTAGGGTTAAGTTTAGGGTTA